>PVKS010007637.1:0-71953 GCA_004027875.1 Aplodontia rufa | reverse complement strand
AGTGAAGTCTCCCAAGCTCAGAGACTTAAGGGCCGAATGGTTTCTCTCATCTGTTGATACTAGAATTTATGTTGAAGCAGTAGGACAGACGGCTGACCTAACAAAGCCTCAAATTGAATGACTTTCAGTGCAACAGGGGCGAAAGCTCCCTAGGGAACTTGGAGGTGGAGGGAAGGGGATGGGGAGCGGGGAGGGTATACGAAGAACTCATAAGAGTCTGGTGATGGGGAAGATGGGGGAACCATTCCAGAAGCCGATGTTATTCCTACACTAGATACCCATTTAACACATGAGTTCTTCTGGGGGAAACTGCAATAGATGAAACCCATAGTAGCTTATCTATGTGTTAGCATTACCTCTGGTTATCAAAGTTTACACATTGATTGCTACAGTTTTGACAATGTTTCCCCCTCATCTGTATCCTGTATCGCAATATACTTCTAATAAATGTGGGAAAAAAAAGTTCTCTTGGGAGCACAGCTGCACATTGGGTGCCAATAGGAGATGCAAGCAGAGATTCAACTCCGAGCTTGTACAATGCAGAATTTCAGCCCACTCCAGAAAATCTGATTTATCAGGTCTACGGTAAAGTCCAGGAACTCTACCAAGGACCACAGATTGCTTTGCACACTGACAACTGTTGCTCTGAGTTGCTTCTGAACTGGAACTGTTGATAGAAACAACCACTAAGAAACGGGGGTGCCCTTAGTTGGTGCTAGGCATCACTGCTGCCCAAGGGTGCCTTTGGAAGCAGTGAACTGCTCAAGTATCAAAGAGGAAAAAAAAAATCTTATTATAACAAAATGCTGAGGTCTCTGTCCTCCGTGACCTTTTTTGTATTTTTTTTTTTTTTTGCAGTGCTGGGAATCGAACCCAGGGTCTTACACATGTTAGGCAAGCACTCTACCACTGAGCTACATTCCTGACCCCTCAACTACTCTAGAATGAATCATCCTTAAGAAAGAAATAGGTCAGAGCCCACTGTCTACCTACTGGCTTGAGGGAAAGTAGATATTTCTGGTCTTTTGCTACGATTCTCAATAAAGAAAAAAAAATAGTACATTTCACCAGAAAATGGTGCTAAACTCATAAACTCTGACCTTTGAATCTTCTACAGATTTTAAAATAACCTGATTCATGAATGCCAGGATGATATGTCCAGGAGAAACCTAAGTAGAGCCCATTTTTCCACCCTAGGGCTAGTATTAACTTTCAACTAACTGTGTATGGTCAAATAGAAGATGTGGATAAAAATGGTTATGTAATATTTCAAATGTTCCAATAAAGACCAAGCAGACCAATTTTACATGATAATTACAGAGTGTTTCCTTTATAGGACCAATCTCATCATAAAGGAGATCTTTTTCCCCTAAAAGATTGTTTGATCAAAGTATAATAATACTAACATTACCCAGGTGCGTAGTACACACCTGTGAAGCCAGAGAATAGGGAGGCTGAGGCAGGAGGATCTCAAGTTTGAAATCAGACTCAGCATCTTTTGAAATCCTGTCTCAAAATAAAAATTAAAAAGCGTTGGGGATGTAGCTCAGTGGTAAAGTGCCCCTGGGTTCAATTCTCAGTACCCACTCCAAAAATACTCTACCATTAAATTTTCAACCATTTAAATAAAACCAGCATGCTGGAATGTACTCTGTATATTTTCCTAAATCATTATAAATTTCTACTTATTACTAGCAACCACTTAACAACCCATACTCTTCAACTCAATCAATTAAATGAATCCCTTGAAATAAAATGTGAGGTGCAGATGATACCTGAAATCATTTTTATTCATGGCTAGAGACTATAAAGATTCTTTTGACAAGTCCTTAAAAACCTGTGGGTGATGTTAAAAACTTCAATGTACAAGCTCTGCTTCCACGTAGGGGTGGGGTAGGGACCTTCCGAATTGATACAGTCAATCCTGTATAGAGACTGTGAGAATAGAAAACCCCCAAGCTATCCCAAGACTGCTGGAGTTTTCCCATGCTCATTACCTGAATTTTCTGATGCTCAGCAACTGAGGAATATGAATACGCAAAGCTCCTAGACCTGATCACTATTTGCCTCTTTCAGCCTGTTCCCCTAAAAGCAAATCACTGTGCCTCTGACCAATTCAGCTGCGTTCTGAACCCCCAAGCAGGCAAGAGAAGAGAGGGGATAAAGGGCTCGGTCTGTTTTTATGGGAAAGAAAGGAAGGAAGGAAGGAGATAGAAAGAAAAAATAATTTGTCTTTTTCAGAGCATATAATTTCAGATAAATATCAGAATTCAACCAGTCATTTTTGCATGCACTCATTTATCTAACAGAATCAGTGCACATGGTTGGGGGGGGCAGGGAGAGGGGTGATCTCATGGCTTGGCATCCTGAATTGTCTCAAGTGGCCTGAAAATTCTTGCAGTTTTCATCTCTTTCTCTGTTCCCTCTCTTTCTCTCTCCAAAAAAAACATAAGCATCATCATTTGTACTTCATATATTTCCATAAATATCTCTACACTCAAGTTTTTTAAAATGCCCATCCTTTCTGAGAATTAGCGCTTGTTTGTCTACCCTATCAAACATTAATTTTATATAAGAATGGTTCACTCACATAGCAAGATATCCTAAGTCTACCAGCATCCTTTGTATTTACCAAGTGGAAGAAAACCCTATCTCCTCTCCCATACTCATCCTGGGACCGCATTCTCTTCCTCTGTGCCAAGGAGCAAACAGCAACCAAACTATCTTGGGCCAACAGCACCACCTACTGGCCACGTTGTAAGTTACTACCACGGCTTTAGCAAACGCGCAAGCCATGTTCTCCCATTTACTCTGCATTCAAAATCCAGTAAATTGTCTTGGAAATTGCTCTTTAATTGAAGATACACCTATGCTATCTCAGTCACCAAAACAAACATCAACCAGCACTCATTGTTGCAAATAACATCCCCACACTTCTCTTATAAACATCCTTTTACATGAGTCAATCTTACAACTTTCCTTGCCATGCAGGTTCCTCCACTGTGTCCTCTAGAACACAGTATGTCATCAACAAATTTTCTGTATCCTAGAGGTCTTCTCTACATCACCTCCACCTCTGCATTCTAAGTGAAACTTAGTGAAACAATCACGCGTACTCGATGCCAGTTCCAAGACGACCTCACTTTTTTTTTTTTTTTTAAGACAGGATCTTCTTGCTAAGCCATCCCTAAATTGTTGAGGCTGGTTTTGAATTCACAATCCTCCTTCCTCAGCCTCTGGAGCTACTGGGATTACAGGCATGCCCCTGTGCACAGCATTCCCTAAGTACCTTTGCTTCCTTTGAAGTTCAGCCATGGGTCACTCTACTTCTCCTCCTTGTGTCAATCATCTACAGACTTCACAGTCACCTCTTACCATGACCCTTGAGGATTCTTGTGTCTGATCTCCTGTGAGTCTCTCCAACCATACTCTTCTAATTCTTGGTGACTTCAATGTCATTAAGAGGTTCCTTGCAATAATCTAACTTCTCAGGGTCTTAATGCCTCAATCTCCCAAGGTGCCTGGTTTTAGATTCAGCCTCCACAGATGAGTGAAAACATTTGACCCTTGACTCTCTGGGTTCGGCTAACTTTGCTCAGTATGATTTCTTCCATCACCATCCATTTACCTTCAAAGGCTGCAATTTCATTGTTTCTAATTGCTGAATAGAACTCCATGTATGTATGTATAGAGATAGAGATGATAGAGATAGAGATAGAGATAGAGATAGATATACCACAGTTTTTGGATCCATTCATCCAATGAGGGGCATCTGGGTTGGTTCCTTAATTTAGCTATTGTAAACTGACCTGCTATGAATGTAGATTTTGCTGTGTCACTGTAATGGTCTGATTCTAACTCCTCTGGGAAAATACCCAGAAGAGGGATTGCTGGATGGTATGGTGGGTCCATCCCTAATTTTTTGAAGATTCTCTATATTGCTCTCCAGAGGGGCTGTACCAGTCTGCAGTTCCACCAACAGTGTGCTAGTGTTCCTATCTTCCCACAACACCTCCAGCTTCTGCTATCATTTATGTTCTTCATTTCTGCTAATCTGACTGGAGTGAGGTGAAATCTTAAGGTAGTTTTCATTTGCATTTCTCTGATTACTAGTGATTTGGAACACTTTCTCATGTATTCATTGGCTTGTTCAATATCCCCTGTTGAGAAGCTTCTATTTAGCACTTTGGCCCATTTATTAATTGGACTGTTTGCATATTTGATATTAAGGTTTTTTTAGGACTTTGTAAAGTCTGGATATTAGTCCCCTGACAGAATCACAGGCCATGATTATCTCCGATTCTGTAGGTTGTTTCTTGACAATTTTGACCAATTCCTTTGCTGTGCAAAGGCTTTTTGATTTTTTACTTTAATTTTTTCACTTTAGGAGTCTTGTTGAGAAAGTCATTACCTACTCCCAAATGCTGGAGTGTTGGTCCTAACTTTTCTTCTAGGAGTTATTTGGTAGCTGGTTTAATTCTTGGATCCTTGATCCATTTAGATTTGATTTTTGTGCAAGGTGAGAGATGAGGATCTAATTTCAATTTTCTGCAAGTGGCTGACCAATTTGTCCAGTACCATTTGTTGAATAGGCTGTCTCTCCTCCATGTAATATTTTGTCCCCCTTTGTCAAAGATCAAATGTTTAAAGATTTGTGGGTTTGTTTCAGAATCTTCTATTCCATTGGTCTTCATTCCTATTTTGATACCACCGTGCTATTTTTGTTACTACAGCTCTATAGTATAATTTTAGATCTGGTATTGCGAATCCACCTGTTTCATCTTTCTTGCTTGGTAGTGTTTTGTCTATTCTGGATTTCTTACTATTCCAAATGAATTTGAGAATTGCTTTTTCCATATCTGTAAAGAATGACATTGGTATCTTGATGGGGATTGCATTGAATCTATAAAGAGCTTTTGACAGAATGGCCATTTTTATTATATTAATTCTGCCTAACCAGGAGCATGAGACATCTTTCCATCTTCACAGCTTTTCTTGGATTTCTTTCTTCAATGTCCAATATTTTTCATTGTACAGGTCTGTGACTTCTTATGTTAGATTAATTTCCAATATCTTATTCTTTTTGAGATATTGTGAATGGGATTGATTTCCTGATTTCCTCTTCTGCCCTATTATTGTTAGTGTATAGGAAAGCTATTGATTTATGGATATTGATTTTGTAGCCTGCCACTTTGCTAAATCTGTTCATAAGATCATGCTGTTTTTGGTGGAGTTTTTTGGATCTTCCAGATATAGGATCATGTTGTCAGCAATCAGAGATAGTTTGACTTCCTCTCCTCCTATTCTTTTTTTATTTTATTCAGAAATTTATTTGTTGAGCAATCAAACAATCTTCTAATGAAATTTTATATATATATATATTTTACTCTCTTCCTATTCTTATCCCTTTGATTTCTTTTTCTTTCCTGATTGCTCTGACTAGGGTCTCAGGAACTATATTGAATAAAAGTAATGAGAGCAGACAGCCTTGTCTTGTTCCCGTGTTTAGTGGAAATACTTTCAGCTTTTCTCCATTCAGTATTATACCAGCTGAGGGTTTGTCATATATGGCCTTTACATAGTTAAGAACCTTTGATCCCTATCTTCTCTAGAGTTTTGGGCATAAATGGTTGCTGAAAGCCTTCTCTGCATCTATTAAGATGATCATATGGTTTTTGTCCTTAATTCTGTTTAAGTGATGAATTACATTTATTGATTTGCATCTGTTGAACCAGCCTTGCATGCATGAAATGAAGCCCCTTCATTGTGGTGAAATATCTTCTTGATGTACTTTTTTTTTTTTTTAAGATAGAAGGACAGTGAGAGAGACAGAGAGAATCATTTTTTTTATTGAGTTTTTCACATGGCTTTCATTGCTCCAACAACTAGTTGTGTACGTGGGTGCTGGGGTTAGAATCTGTATACTTGCATATGCCAAGCAAGCGCCATAACTGCCAAGCCACCGCTCCAGCTCCTTGATGTGCTTTTGAATACAGTTCGCTATAACCTTATTAAGGATTTTTGTGTCAATGTTCATTAGGGATATTGGTCTGTAGTTTTCTTTTTTCTTTTCTTTCTTTTTTTTTAATGTGTCTTTGTTGGATTTCAGTATCAGAGTTATGGTTGCCTCATAAAAAGTGTTTGAGAGAGTTCCTTCCTTTTAAATTTCTTGGAATAGCTTAATAAGGAGAAGTGCTAGCTCCTCCTCATAGGTGTGGTAAAACTCAGCAGGAAATCCATCGGGTCCTGGGCTTTTCTTCTTTGGTAAGCTTTTAATTGCTATATGGATTTCAGTGCTTGTTATTGGGCAGTTTAGGATTTCAATATCGATCTGCGTCAATTTAGGGATGTTGTATGTGTCTAGAAATTTGTCCGTGTCTTCTAGATTATCTAATTTAGAGGATTATAGTTTTTCAAAATATGTTCTTATAATTTGTTGGATTTCCATTGGGTAAGTGGTGATTGCTATCTTTTCATTGGTGATTTTGTTGATTTGCTTCACTTCCCTCCTTCTTTTAATGAGATTGGCTAGGGGGTCTATCAATTTTATTTAGTTTTTCAAAGTACTAGCTTTTTATTTTGTCAATTGTTTTTATTAATTTTTTGTTCTCAATTTCATTGATTTCAGCTCTGATCTTGATTATTTCCTATCTTCTGCTGGCTTTGGGAATAGATTGCTCTTCCTTTTGTAGGGATTTGAGGTGGAACATAAGCTCACTTATTAGGGACCTCTTTTGATTCTTAATGTGGACACTCAGTGCAATAAATTTTCCCTTTAAGAATGCTTTCATGCTGTCCCAGAGGTTTCAATATGTTGTGTCTTCATTCTCACTCTCTTCCAAGAATTCCTTAGTTACTGTTCTCATGTCTTCTTGGATCCATTCTTCATTTAATAGGGTGTTATTCAATCTCTACATATATGTGTATTTTGTGCCCTGGTTTTTGCTATTATTAGGGTCATAGCATCATGGTCTGATAGGATACATGGAATAATATCTACTTTTTATATTTGCTAAGATTTCCTTTGTGAACTAGAATATGATCAATTTTGGAGAAAGATACATGTGCTGCAGAGAAGAAGGTATATTCAGCTGATTTGGGTGGAATATTCTATAAATGTCTGTTAAGTCCATTTGATTTATGGAGTTGATTAGGTTGCAGATTTCTTTATTGCTTTTTTGCTTTGATGATCTGTCTATTGGTGACACAGGAGTGTTGAAGTCTCCTAGTATTATTGTGTTTAGGTCCATAAGTGGTTTTATGTCATGGAGTAATTTATTCACATAGTTGGGAGCATTGTTGTTTGGAGAGTATATATTTTCTATGGTTATATATTTCTATTGTAGGGTTCTCTTTACTACTAAGTAGTGACCTTCTTTATTGCCTCTGATTAGTTTATGTTTGAAATCTACTTTGTCAGATATAAGTATTGCAATACCACCTTGCTTTCTTGGGTCATATGCATGGTAGATTTTTTCCCAACCTTTCACCCTCAATCTGTGGATGTCATTGGATATAAAATGGGTCTCTTGTATGCAGCATATTGTTGGATTTTGTTTTTTTTTTAAAGAGGGGACAGAAAGAGAGAAAGAGAGAGAAACAATCTTTATTTAGTTTTTCATGTGACTTTCATTCCTCAGACACTTTGTTGTGTACGTGGTGCTGGGGTTTGAACTCAGGTCCTCACACTTGCACTTGCCAGGCAAGTGCCGTAACTGCTGAGCCACCGCTCCAGCCCCTGGATTTTGTTTTTTGATTGAATCTGCTAATCTGTGTCTTTTGAGTGGTGCATTGAGACCATTCACATTCAGTGTTAGAAAGAAGTGTGGTTATGGTTCATAGTCACTGAGCTTTATTAGTAAGTTCTGTGCTGCCTTGGTTGGCTATTGATAGCAGTTACCTTTATTGAATTTCCTCTGTGGGCTTTGAGTAGTATTTAATTGTTTTTCTATCTGGACTTTATCTTTGAGGATTCTTTGTAAAGCTTGTTTTCTTTTCACAAATGCTGCAAGTTTGATCTTATCATGAAAAGTTCTAATTTCCTCCTTAAATTTGAAGCTGAGTTTTGCTGGGTGTAGTATTCTTGGCTGCATGTTGGGTTCATTCAGACAATGAAAGATCTCCCTCCATGATCTTCTCACTTCCAGAGTCTGAGCTGAAAAGTCAGAGGTCATTCTTATTGGTTTGCCTCTGAATGTGATTTGGTGTTTCTCCCTTGCAGCTTTTAATATTCTTTCCTTGATTTCCCTATAGTACATTTTGAATATGATGTGTCTTAGTGAGTTTCTCATTTGATTAGACCTATTGGGTGTCCCATAAGCTTCCTGGATTAACATAACTGACTCTATTTTTTTTTAAAGAAAGAGGGAGTGAAAGAGAGAAAGAGAGAAATAATTTTTATTTAGTTTTTCATGTGCCTTTCGTTGCTCCAAGACTACGTTGGGTACTTGGTGTTGGGGTTTGAACTCCCATACTTGCACATGCCAGGCAAGCGCTATAACCACCAAGGCACCACTCCAGCCCCCTGACTCTGTTTTTATATGGAGAAAATTTTCTTTAACTATTTCATTGAGATTGTTCCTTGTACCATTCATTTGTGTTTTGATTTCTTTCTGTATCCCAATTACTCTTAGAATGTTTCTTCTAATTCATCCCAGACATTTCAAAAATTCTGTTCATATTCTATGAGTTGTTTTTCTTTTTTGTCATCCAAGCTTGCCCAGCCTGTCCTCATTGTCAGAAGTTCTTTCTTCAATAGCTGAGGTTCTATTTTCTATAGAAGTTAGTCTATTATTAAATTCTTCCATGGTTCCTCTCATGTCATTGACTGCAGATTTTAGTTCTGTTACTTCCTTTTTGAGTATATCTATTTCTTTGATAATAGAGTTTCTCAACTCTTGAGTCTTCTCACTTGTCCCTTCATTAAGTCTTCTTTCAGTTGGTTGTTCCTTTTAGTTATCAGATCATTGATAATTTGTTCTAGATTTTCATCCTGCTCCCTGGCTGTGGGTTCCTTATTAGGGGAGTTGTGGGTTTGAGGTGAGCCTCTTCTAGTTTGATTCTTCACCTTTGAAAAGCTTCTTCTGGATCTTTGAAGTGGGGAATCCCTGTGTGGAAGCATGATAAGTTTCTGAGTTCTTCTTCCTTTTACATCAAGGGTTGGATCCGATACCACTTCTCTGATGACCACTTCCTTCCAGAAAGCTACTTCTGACTGAAGCCTTGTTTTGTTGCACCTTTTCAGTCAAGGTTCCAGGAGTCAAACTTGGCACCTGGTAAGGTTTCTGGGCAGCCTGTTGTGCTGTTGAAGCTAAGCAGTAGAGGTATGTCACTGGGTGCTAGGATCCCAGAGATGTGGGGTGGGCCAGAATGGACCAACCTATGTGCTGCATTGGGGTCTGGGAACTTTGGTGGTGGGATGGTCCGATATACCTGGACCTGGCAGGTGTGTGTGACAGCTGAGTGGAATCTGGGTGTGGGGTCCTTGGAAGTGTCTGGCTCACCTGCTGTGTGGAACCAGAGTCCTGGGCATGCACAAGTGTGGGGTGGGATCTGCTCAGGCTTCTTCTCACTCCTTAAACTGAAGAAAATTCTTGACCTGAGATCTCCATCTGGTTGTTTTTCTTTGGGTCCTTGCTGTTGGATTGGGAGTTTTGTCCTGTCTCTCACTTTGGTTGGGGTATTGTCAGGAAAGTTGAGTTCAGAAGCCAAACCCATAACCTGCGAAATGTTAGTGTCCCTTAAGATTTCCAGCTCCTCATGAGCTAATAGGAGATCATCAATATGAATGACCAATACATATAATAAAAAGTATTAAATTGGTTATTTAGTACAAACTATATCACAATGTTAAATTCCACCTATGGAACAAATGGTAGTGACACTAGTGTTTAACTATCACCTATGTCAGGCTTCAAAGCATAGAATAGCTATCAAGTCTGGCATTCATGGTGGTAATGGTTACACAGAATTAAGATGGGGGGCGTCAAATGGTATAAACTAATTGGAAGCCTGAGAGAGAAGGAAATGTAAGAGAAATTTAGAGAGGAGGTTGTATTATCCAATCATGAATAGAGAGAAAGTAGAGGAGGTAAAGGATTTTCTGGAGAAAGAAAAAAGAAAAATAAAAGAGAAAAAACAAACCCAGAGGAAGAAAAGACAGTTGTAGCAAAATAGATGAAGGGTGAAAGAGATATTAATAAGATTTGAGTGATAGCATAAGAAAGTGTAGACACAAGCACAGGAAAATTATCCTGGTGAGGCACAATATACTTCAAATACTAAATGAATTGATCAAAACCCTCAGCAGAATAGACAGAAGAGACAAGAGAGAAGAAGAAGAAGAAAAAACTGGGAAATACAACCAAAAAAACACCAACAAAGACAAAATGAAACAAAAAGGAAAAAATGAGAAAAAAACAAAAAATAAACATACAAAAACAAATAAAGAAACAAACAAAACCCCAAAACAGCTAGTATTTTTATATGTCCATGAACCAATCAACTTCTCCAGTTGTCACTCAAATACATGTCAAAAACAGGAAAGAAGGAGAAAAATTTTAAAAATAAAAAATCCTTGATGAAAACGTAGAACTATGATCACTGAGGTTGTCTCTGTACTCTTTGGGAGCAGATGTTCATTGTCTGCCTGAGTTTTGTTAGCAGGGTCTCTCAGTTTGTAATTATGTGATCTCAAGTAGAAGACTGGATGTCCTCAGACTCCTGGGCTTTCTAGGTGATTTCTGTGAACAGATCAGATTAAGGAATGCCCTTTGGGCTGGTCTTTGCCAGCCTCCCTGGGGGATGACACTTAGGCGTCTTAAAGCTTTTATCCACAGGGGTTGAAATGCTTTCAATACTCTGTCTGCTGGTGGTACTCCTGGTACGCCAGGAGTTTTGAGCTCAGACTGAAGACTCTTAGAGTTTAGTTTATCATGTGAGCCTTCAGCTGGGATAGGGGTGGACAGGGCTGAGCAAGGCTCAAACCTGAATCCCCCTAAGCAAAGTGAGGACTGGGCCTGTCCCAGGCCTCCTCTTCCTGGTTCAGCCCGTGAACTATGGCTGGTTCCTGGCACAGTTACGAGTAGCCTGCTCTCAACTGCCGACTCACTCCCACTGGGCAGTCTGTTCCAAGAGACTTCTGATTTTCACTTTTATGCAGGCAACTGACACTGTTCTCCCCTTACGCAGTGGAGGTGCATTAGGGGTGTGTCTAGTTGAGCCCAGTGCATGATTCATTATAGAACTTGGCTTCTCTGCTGCAGATCAGATCACACATTATGCTTTGGCTCCTCCTCCACTCCCTTGCTGATTGGGAGTAATGGTGGTCGCAGCTGCAGCTGCTGGGTCCTGGCTGGGACAGATATAATTCCTCTTTTCCACTTGCTGCACCCAAATCTCTGATCATCCAAAAACAAACTCCCCTAACTAGTACTGTATTCCAGTGATGATTTTCCCCAAAATGCACCGCATAGCAGTGGAGCTGTCCTGGAGATTTTTCATCCAGTCCTGGAGCCAAATGAGAAGCAGCCTTCCTGCAGCTCGCCATCTTGGAAATCTGTCCCTCTCTCTCTTACAAAAATCAATACATTTTCTTTGCTTGGCTCTATTTTGTCTTCCATCTTTCTCTGGTGGTATTCTGTGTTAGTCAGCTTTGAATTGCTGTGACTAAAACACTTGACAAAAACAACTTAGAGAAGGAAAAAATTTTGGGGGTCTATGGTTTCTGTGGTCTCAGTCCATGTTCAGCTGACTCCATAGCTCTGGGCCCAAGATGAGGCAGAACATCATGGCAGAAAGGCATGTTGGAGGAAACCTGCTCAGGTCATGGCACCCAGGAGGGAGAGAAGGAGGGTGAGGCAGGTACTAGGGACAAAATGTGAGCCCCAAAGGCATGATCCCTGTAACCTACTTCCTCCAGCCATGCTGCACCTGCCTACAGTTACCTCCAGTTCGTTCAAATTACTCACCCATGAAAGAGACCAATGATTGGGTTGTATCTCTCATAATCTGATCACTTCACCTCTGAACATTCTTACATTGAAAGGAGCTTTGTGGGAGACACTCGTATCTAAACCACACCATATCCTTCCTGGTTCCTTTTCACATTCTAGACTTCAACACTTAGTGCCAAGATGTTCAATTCTCAGATCGCCCCTTTATCATTCTTCATATTCAGGTAATCTCATTCCATTTTTTTCTTTAAATATCATCTATCTGCATATAGCTCCAAATTTTGGTCTATATTTCAGATTCCTCTTTGGAACTCTAAATTTACATAATTGGCTCCCTAGTTGTTCTCCCCATGTGGAGAACTAATAAGCATCTCAGACTTTTCATATCCCAAACTAAACTCATGGTCCCACCCACACATAGGTTCCTTTCCCTGTTTTTGCTTATAATAGTAAATGGCAACGCCATTCTCCCAGCTGCTTTTTTTTTTTTTTTAAGAGAGACGGACAGTAAGAGAGAAACAATTTTTATTTAGTTTTTCATGTGACTTTCGTTGCTCTGACACATTGTTGTGTACATGGTGCTGGGGTATGAACTCGAGTACTCGCACATGCAGGGGCAAGAACCTTACCCACCAAGCCACTGCTCCAACCCCTCTCTCAGCTTCTTAAGTAATGTCTTTCTGTCTGTCTGCCTGTCTCTGTCTCTCTCTGTCTCTCCTTTTTTTTTTTTTTTAAGAGAGAGGGACAGTGAAAGAGACAGAGAAAGAATCAACTTTATTTAGTTTTTCACATGGCCTTCGTTGCTCCAACACTTAGTTGTGTACGTGGTGCTGGGGTTTGAACCCGGGTCCTTGTGGTTACCAGGCAAGCGCCGAAACCACTGAGCTACCACTCCAGCCCCCTGTCTCTCCGTTTTTTGTTATGGGCATTTTTAAACATATAAACATATATGAAAACGGAGTGGTTTTCCTCTTTTTCTTTTTCTTTTTTTTTTTTTTTTTTTTTTTTTTTTTTTTTTTTTTTTGGTTTTACCCCACGTGTACTCCATCCATAAATCCAACATGTTCTATCTTCAGAGAACAAGCAAGAATGTTCAGGCCTCTTCTATGGACCCCACCCTTATGACCTCGTTCAGGTCACCACTCTTGTTTCAACTATTGGAAGAGCCTCCTCACTGTTCTGCCGGCTTCTGCGATTGCCTCCGTATTCTCAGCTTGACGACTGCAGCCATTCTTCTAAGCTTCATGGAGCCCACATCACTCAGTTCCAAGCCCTCTTCTCACCACCCCCAGAGCCCACCCCACACTTCTCACGATGGCTGCGTCCTTCCCAGTGGCCACTGCCACACCCTTTCACATTCCTTCCCATGCCTTCCTCCCCAGCCTGGCTCCTTTCTCCTCTAACCCATGTCCATGATGCAGCTTCAGGGCCTTTGCCCTTCTTCTTCTTTTTTTTTTTAATTGAGAAATTTATTTTTTGAACAACCATACAAGTTTTTAACAAAATAATATAAAATGTATATAGATTCTGAAGATTAGATTTACCCCCAAGAGTGCCCCCCACAATTATCCACCCTTATCCCTCCCCTCCCCTTCCCATAATATCTCTAAAAATGTATTAGGTTGTATGACATTACACCTTATCTGGATTTAACACATGCTAAAAACCACATTTCTCAATGGCCAGGGTCTAGTTCCAGCCTCCACAGATGAATGGAGACAGTCGACCCTTGGTTCTCTGGGTTATGCTGATTTCACTCAGCATAATTTCTTCCATAGCCATCCATTTTTCAAAGGCTGAAATATCATTGTTTCTAATTGCTGTGTAAAATTCTATGGTGTATATGTACCACGGTTTTTGGATCCATTCATCCAGTGAGGGACATCTGGGTTGTTTCCATAATCTAGCAATTGTAAATTGAGCTGCTATGAACATAGATATTGCTGTGTCATTATAATGTGCTGATTCTAAATCCCCTGGAAAAATACCCAGAAGAGGAATAGCAGGATCATATGGTGGACTCATCCCTAGTTTTTTGAGGATTCTCCACACTGCTTTCTAGAGAAGCTGTACCCTTCTTACTTGTCTTCCTGGAATGCCATTCTTTTAGATTCATAAGGCTCTGCTCAAGTGTAAGCTCAGAATTCTGCCCTGACTGCCATACGCATGAGCATCATTCATCATTCCTGGATCATCGTTGTATCTCTGTTTTTCACTCCTTCCCTCTCTCACTTCCTTCCTTCCTCTCATTTATCATTTTTGTTTTTATTTCATTTCATATTTGATCTGGGGCCTCACCATGTTGCCCAGGCTGTTCTCAAACTCATGGGCTCTAGGGATCCTCCTCCCTCAGGCTCCTGAATAGCAAGGTGAGGCTCCACAATTTTCTTCCTGTGTCTTATTTCTATGGACAGTATTTATTTTTTATTTCATATTCCTTTGACTAGAATACAAACCGCTTGAGAGTAAGAACTTTATCTGTTTATTTTTATTGTTTGTTCAGTCATTTCAAATAGTTCTTGATGCATAACGAGAACTAAGTTAAGCACTTGCTGAACAAATCTTTTTTCTTTCACTATTTTTCCAGCTCTTGTGAATTAGCCAAAATATTTTTTTCTTCTTCCCCCTTTTATTTCCAACTCTCCTTAACGGTAACAGATGTATAAAGTAGTGGGGTGTAGAGCTTCAGGGCCCTTGGCGTGTGTCTGTCTTCCTCCCAACTTTTCAAATTTTCTGCAGTTAAACAGTAAACCTGAAGGCAGGATTTGATCTTGTGTTATTCATATATGTGTTACTGCAATAAAATACCTCAGATACATCAACTTAACAAGAAGAAAGGTTTATTTTTTGCCTTAAAGTTTTGGAGCTTTCAGTCCAAAAGTCATTTGGTCTTATAACTTTTGGGTCTATGGTGGAACAGCACATCAAAGCTGGGACAATGTAGTAGACCAAGCTGCTAATCTCTAGGTGGCTGGAAACAAAACAAAGGATGAAAGGAACGAAGAGACCCAGGTTCCCATAATCCCCTTTTAGTGCATCCCTGTAATGATCTAAAACCTCCTACTAGGCTTCCCTCTTAAAGTTCCCACCACTTCCCAACAGAGCCATGTTGAGGACCAAACCTTTAATATACAGGCTGTTGAATATGGTTTTAGTCAGTTTTTTGTTTGTTTTGTTGTTGTTTTTTGTTTTGTTTTTCTGCTGTGACTTAAAGACCTGACAAGAACCATTTTAGAGAAGGAAAAGTTGATTTGGGTGCTCACGGTTTCAGATTTCTCCTTCTGTAGAAAGTCAACTCCATTCCTTGGGGCTTGAGGAGAGGTAGGACATCATGGCAGAAGAGTGTGGCAGAGGGAAGCATCTCAGGGCATTGTAGTCACGAAGGAGGGAGAGAGAGAGAGAGAGAAGAGAGAAGAGAGAGCAACTGAGCTCAGCCCACCAAATATGTATAAAGTTGTAGGACCAAATGACTTTTGGACCAAAGGCCCCCAATCACCGACCTCCTTCAGCCACGCCCTTCCTGCCTTCAGGTACCACCTAGTTAATCCCTGTCAGAGTATTATTTAACTGATTGGGTTAAGGCTCTCCAACCTAATCATTTCATCTCAGCCTTCTTGCGTGGTCTCACACGTGAGCTTTTAGGGGGCACCTTTCATCCAAACCACAACAGGTACAGTCCAGATCTAAACCACAGCAGGCCTGGAGGCCATGAGTTTGCCATCCTTCTCCTAACCCTAGCACAGAAGCCCAGGCGTGGTGGTAGTATTAGTTCTTGTATTGAGGAAAATATAAAAAGTTTGAGATTAAATTTGACCAGCTTCAAGTACAAAGTATTCACGTTCAGAATCGGCTCAGGTTTCTCTCCAGTACCTCATCCACATTACACCAAACCTACTTCCCTCAAGTTCTAGAATTTGAGATGTTTTCTTTAATTTTCACTGTTTTCTTTGCATTTTTTGGTTTTTCTTTGCATTTTCTTTGCATTAAATCAGTCTATGACTATTTTTTCTTAATGAAGTTAGTATTTGGTTCACACTATTTTATAGATTAAAGCTCCCAGATCCCCTAACACAACCAACTGGTGACCCTCTTTCTGGGAAGCAAATGAGATCAATAAACTGTGGCCAGTGTCTGTTTTTCCTAAGCAAGGTGGGCAAAAATATGTGTGTTGCTTTCAGAAACATAGGCCAAAGGAAAGAAGACATATGATGTCCAAAAACTTGTCTGCTAAAAGCTCTGTGTTTCTTTCTATGTTTCTATAGAAGAATAGGGAAACTACCGGCCCTCAGCAACCTTTGACAGAATAGGCCCTGGGTTGCATGTTCACACAGGGCCACAGTGTCTGCCCTAATGAAATGCTACAATGAATAGATGCCCAAGCCATCTCTCTGCCTCCTATGTCCCCCTCCTCTGTCATCACCTAGTTATGTAGATAAGACATGAACCATTCTCTGTGGTCCTTCCAAAAAGCCAAGTTCTCCTGGCCATTCCAACAAGGGAAGAACTCTATCAGGAGGTCAAGGGTAGGAGAAGCAAGGAAAGAATCTGCCTATTCCAGGATATTGCATTTTGTAGGGAGTAAGGACAAGATTGTTGTCGAGGAATCTCTGTTTAACTGAATTAAAACAAAACAAAACAAAACAAGACAAAACAACGATGTGTGCTTTGTTTAATAGCACTTGCTTGGATCCCAAACACCCCTATTTGTACCTGGCCTCAAATTTTAAGTTTTAATTGGAAAATGAATTCCAAGCAGCTAGCTAATGACTATACCTATAACATAGTTCAAGTATAAATGAGAATATTATTTCTTCTCAAATGGGACCAAATTCATCAGTAGAATTTTCTGATCTGTCTGGGTCACTACAAATGAAGGGGAGAGGAGTCAGGCACTTGTCTGGCTATTATCAGGGTAGGCAGCCCCATCCCCCAAGATAGCCAACATGTGGGTTTTTTCCTTTAAAGCATGATTTAATGTTGAGGACAAAGACGTTTTTGCAGAATTAACCAGAAAATGCTCAGACTGGGTCATGGAGAGAATTTTATAAGCAAGTCACTCCAAAATAGACCCTAAAAAAATAGGATTCCGATGTAAGCCCTGGATAGGAAATTGACCCAGTTGTGGAGTATGTTGGAGACAAAACCGCTTGATATTGGCTCTGGCACCTGAGCTCAGTTATAAAACCTTCTACTTCTGAGCAGAGTTCTAATATGCAAACAAAAAAGTCCAACTATGACGCTAACAGGAAATTGTGTCTTCTTAGAGGTCAAATTTGCTGGAATTTTTGAATAAGGTACAAAAGGGCAGAAGGACCAAAGACCCTGGTGAAATCAGGACCCCGTCCCCTGAAGCCAGTGACTGAGTGCAAAAATAATTTCATATCCTCATGCTTGGATTTTAAGTGCAGAAAGCAATATAGTGTGGCAAAAATATAGGACATAAATTTAATAAAATGAGTTTTATGAGATGGGGCACTGCAGACCTTCCCTAATTAAACTTTACTCTCACGTTAGGGCAATCTTCTTTTTGAGATCAGCTTATTCTTTATTTCTTAACTTCGTCTCATTCTTTATATTGGTAAAGCAATTATTTTTGCTAAAACTGTGGATAAAACTCATAAAGTGACATTGTTTGTCTTATACTCCACATAGTTGGAAGATATAAAGAATAAATGTGTACTTTGGGATGGGAAATAAGTTGTCCAAACTATTACTCATCCTGGGACATTGTGCCTATCATTATAACTTTAAACTAGGGTTTCTAAGTAAATACTGGGGAAAATCCCTTTTAACATAAAAAATAATTTTGCTTTTGGAGACATTTTATCAAATACTTTAGATTAAAGTAGCAACTCACAGAACCAAGGGATGATATCCCTGAGATCCCTGAACACATTCTCTTCTGTCAGAAAACTGTACTTAAAATAGTTGCAGTTGTTAAAAGTGTTTCATAGAAGCATCTCAAAGTGATTTTCTAGCACCCACAGCCCAGTTGTTACCTGCAGGGAAAATAAACTTGTTATACAAGTCACTATAGACTTCTATTATAAAGAAACACATACCAAGCTTCATCATTAAATAACATTTTTAGTTCTTGAAAAGTAAACCAGTTATATACAAGCACTATGATAAAGTACCAGGGCTAAATAATCCTTCCACAAGTTAAGGCAAAATTCATCCTAAAAGATTTTACTTACAATCACTTGTTTTATTGTGTAAGTTTAATGTTTGATAAGACAGATTTTTAGGAGGAAGTTAAGAATAATGAGTTCTTGGTTCCTTCAAAAATAGCTGTGTTGGACTGGAGCAGAGGCACAGAGGTTACCATACTTGCCTGGCATGCACTAGGACACGGGTTTGAACCCCAGCATCACGTTCACAATGAAGTGTCAGAGCAATGAAAGCCACATGAAAACTAAATAAAATTGATTCTTTCTCACTGTCCTTCTTTCTTTAAAAAAAAATAGCTGTGTTGTTATCTGCGAGAGAGAATGAGACAGGTAATACCATCTCAGTTTTGCTGTTTATTTAAGGCAAAAGACCCAAACTGTGTGTAATCGTGTGCATGCCACATTTTTCAAGTCAGTACTTCTCAAGATATCATTGTATTCTGCCTGCTGAATTTCCATCAGTAAATGTCCAATAGTATTGACAACAGTCTCAGACTATTTATTGGAAAAAAAATAAAAATGATTCTGGTTGATGCCCTTACCAAACCAGGCCCATTTTGATTGTAAAGCAGTGTGCCAGTCACCGAAGCCACCAGTTTTGCAAAAGAGTTTATTCACAAGGACCTAATCATGTGGAGACAGAGGACAAGTGCATCTCCCTGGGGACAGGGAATAGGAACATTTAGGAATAAGAATTAAGGTGGTCAGCTGGGAGCATTGGTGTATCTCTGTCATCCTAGAGGCTCAGAAGGCTTAGGCAGGAGGATTGCAAGTTCAAAGCCAGCCTCAGCAACTTAGTAAGGCCCTAAATAACTTTGTGAGACCCTGTCTCAAAATAAGAAATAAAAAGGGCTGGGGATGTTGCTCAGCAGTTAAGTACCCCTGCGTTCAATCCTCCAGTACCAAAACAAAAGAAAGAAAGAAAGAAAGAAAAAGGGTGTTCTGAGGCATGGAAACAGGTGATAAGAGGTAAGAAAAAGTGAATTTGCCATGTTCCCTGCATGAGCAGGGAAACTTCATGGCTCTTCATGGGAACCATGTACAGGAAATGGTGGTTTATCAGGATCTGTAGGAGCAGTTTTCAGCCTTCTAGTGTCAAAAGGTCACCCACTGGACACCTCCGTAGGCCCACCTGAAGCGTTATGGCTTCAACCAAAGTGACCTTTGAATTCCTGAAAACAACTTAGGCAGCCATAACCATCAGGAAGCATACATCAGAGGTTTTCTACAGCAAAGCTAATGGGAGTGAATTGCTTAGTTATGTCACCTCTAAAATTGGTGATAAAAGCCAGTAACTCAAAGCCATTGACACTAGAGGGTTTTCCTTGGTATCAGGCCCACCATATGCCATACTGTACAATTTTTATAAGAAGACCACAAAAATCTCAAAACTGGACCCATGAAATAGTCTCTGCACCATGAATTTGCTTCCATTGATCATTTTTTTCATGAAAAAAAATTTTGAAGACAAATATAAGTTGATTATTTGCTTTGGGCTATGTTAAGTAAAACCTAAATAAAATGAGGCCAGGTGTTTATTCAATCAGTGTCTTTTAGCATCATGATACAGGTTTTTTAATTTTAAAAGCAGAATAGAACAATTTTAAAGCACTTCAACATTCAGGAATATTTTACTTACTATTTTAATAAACCTTTGTTTATGCCTAGAGGTGCCATTAAATTACCAGCAAGGCGTTAATATACAGCTCGCTGGGGACTGCGTGTATGCAGCGATTATTGCTGGGGTTTCACTTGGGGCTCACTCACTAGTGTTTATGTTCAGCTACTGGACAGGAGATTTTTAAAAAGTTTGTGCTTCATTTAGATCCCAAGATGATTCTTCAACCAGACATGGATAAATAGCTATTTATGATGTGAATCTAATAACCATATAGCTGGCTTTTAAAAATATTTAATACATCTTTAGAAAATCTTTCTTTGTGGTTACAGTAGAGAATATTTTGATTTTTTTTTTAACTTGAAGAATTGATTGAAAATAGGATGGTTGAATAGTACACCTTTGTGTTACTCCAATCTATGGCTCAGAGCTTGGCAGAGTCCAAGGGTAAAGGACCAGGTATACCCAAGATGACCAAGGAAGCACCAATTTCTACCAGTATAAATATGTGCTAATTATAATGAACTTCAGAAAAGCAATCTAAACATTGCTGTGAAATCTTACCTGGATGGGTTTGATTTGTTAGAGCTTATTATAAGAATTAGATTATAAATAATTTAATCATGTATCTGTACAAAGGGCCGATGACATTGCATTTACTTGATGCATGATCCTGATTTTCTTTAAATGTTCAAAAGGTTAAGAATGCCGCCAAAAAGCTGACTCATAGCTCTAAACCTTTTTTCAAGTTCATAATGAAAATCAGAGCAACAACATTCTATTCAATGATTTAAAATGCATCTTTACACTGCTTTCAGGTGCTGGAAGCAAAGATCACAGCAGTATGATGAACACCAGGAAGCACTGCTGGCAAAATGGAGCCATTTTTCTCTGCTAAATGGAATGCAGAGAGCATTCATAACTCTAAGGACTGGTAGAACTAAGTGAATAACTTCCCACTGTGGCTCTCAGGAGCTGTGGATGATAGCTCTCCTTGGCTGCTTGGCATAGCTTTGGAAATATGTTACTTTACTCACTTTTAAAAAGCAAGTGATTAGAGGAATGAACCAGGTAAAACTTGAGTAATAACTGAATTTTTCTGGCATCACTAATAATGCAAATATTCTATTATAATTACTTCAACTCTCTGTGTGTGCATGCATGTGCACATATACATTTGTGTGTGTGTGTACTTATAAACACAAAAAAATAAATATTGGACGAGATGTAAAGGGAAATTCAAGAATGCAGATCTATCCATCTTTAACAAGACTGCAACTACACATGTCCCTACCCCTAGAAATCCCATAAAAATCAAAGCTATCAATACAGAAGTGTGCATGTGTGAGGATGTTCACTGCAGCTTTGTTCATAGGAACAAAAGCTTTGTTCATACCTCATTAGGGGTAGAGAGAAATGAACTGTTTGATCCAGTGTTATGTATCCACTAAAGAGACTATATTGGGTCTACAATAGTTGATTTGAAGAGATTTTTACAATTGACGTTCAAATAAGCAAAACAGTTCTCTACCACTTCTTGTGGTTGTAGTGAGGAGAAATAGACAAGAGAGGTAGAGAAGAGAATTTAATAAAACAGTTTAAAATATTCTCAACAAAATAAAATTTTATTTATTCAAATTTTGAATGTAATTCTGCATATGTAAGTCTGAAGAGATATATTAGGATTATCATGCAAGTGCTAATAATAATGGTTGTCTTGGAAATTATACAAGAAACATACAGTTCTTATATATTTTTTATTTTGATAAAATACAATAGCATATTTTATTGGTATAATAAAATAAAAAATGATTTAAAGTTGTTAATAAAACAGAAGTTTTAATATTTAAGAAAAAATAAAACATCTATAAAATGAAAAGTATATAAACAGATTTTTAAAGGTCAAAAATAATGTTATATTTTCAAGTACAAGGCCTAGCATACACTAAGACAACTAGTAAATTTTTTTTAATGTGAGAGATTTAAAAAGAATTGTATAAAGGGACTGGGAATGTGGCTCAGTGGTGCAGTATATACTCAGCATGTATGAGGCAATGGGTTCAATCTCCACCACCCAAAAAAGAAGAAAATTGCATATTTATATGGAGCTGATATAAAATGTCCCAACTACTAACAGTGGATAATTTGCAAACTCGAATCCTATTCAAGGGCCCATGGAACTAACTAGATTATCTGCCAAAATTGCACATTGAGGCTTTGAAATGTGAAGCTTTGATACAGAAAAACAGCATGAACAGCAGAATCTGTTCTCCTGTATACATCTCCTGCTTCTTTCAGGGACTTACAGCAAAGCTCAAGGTTTCCCAACATGCCCAAAAAAGAATAAACTAAGGTGCAACTAATTCTTCATTTGGGCCATCAGAACATCAGTAGGTATCACAACACAGAGGATTTGTTCCAATTTTGAGTATGGTGAAGTGGCTGCTGTCTTTGGAAATCACAATAATATCTACCATTTGCTGATCATTCAAGGTGTGCTGGGCATTGAGGGAAGAGCTTTCTATGCATCATCTGATTTAATGCTTCAACAACAGATAAGCAATATTATCTTTGTACATCCAGCCTTCCCTTCATTCAGATTTCAAATGACAGCTCCTCAGAGCGATCTTCTCTAGCCACCCTGTCTAACTTGGAACACCTTGACCTGGGGCAGTACCAAGGGCTTGGTGGCTCTATCCCACAGCCTCTGAATCCATCTAGAAACTTTAGGCACTCAGTAAATTTCTACTGAATAAATGAATTATTTTTTCTTTTCAAAAAACAGCATAAGGTCACTGTGATGGTTATTACCTTGACTGGGACAAGGGATACACAGAAAGCTGGTAAAACATCATTTTCAGGATACATCTGTGAGGATGTTTCTGGAAGAGATTAACATTTATATTAGTGGACTGAGTGAAGAAGATCCAATGTGGGTATCATCAGGTCCAGTGACAGCCCAAATAGTGTGAAAACATGGAGGAAAGCAGAATTGTCTCCCTCTGCTTGAGCTGGGACATCCATCTTCTCTTGACCTCAAACATCAGAGCTCCTTATCTGCAGAACTCCTTACTACTGATTACAATTATCAGCTTTCCTGGTTCTCTAGCTTTCAGATAGCAGATTTCTCAGCCTCCATAATTGTGTGAGCCAATTGTCATAATAAATCCCCACTTACATGCCTATTAATATAATATCCTTTTAGTTCTGTTTCTCTGCAGAACTCTAATACATCATTAGTCTCAGTTTCCTCATCTATTTCCTTTGTGCTTTGATCTATTCATGCAATAATATTTATTAAGTACCCACTATATTCCAGGCCTATTCTAGTCCTTCATTAGGTGCCAGTGAAGAAAGAGACAGAATTCCTGTCTCTTTAATGACTTTTGAGTCATTAAATTTTTTCATATGATTTTTACCAGCTGTCAGGAAAGTAGTAACAAATGTAAGAACTGTCATAATTTCCTTCTGTGATATTTAAACATGTGGATATGTTCCTGACAGAATTTTAGAAATAAGACAAATATTTTACATTTCACGTGTGTAAACATTTAATTCTTTGCTTGAGAAGTCTTAGATGATTGTAGAGGTGAAATAGATTTGATAAAAACTAATGATAAAAATGACCATTTAATAAAATCATATATAAAGTCTTACATAAGGTCTTGCATGACAAAGAAATTAAGGCCATATTAATTTTGATCCCATTTTTCTGTTTTTGGTCGTATCAACAAAAGTTGACACTTGAAAAATGATGTTATCAAATTTAAAATGTGTCCTATACATTTTCATTTTAAAAGACAAAGAATGCTCTACCTTACCTATGCACAAACTCTTATTAGGAATCAGGAAACTTGGCTTATTCATTGCATTTTAACCAAACGCTAACCCTGACAAATGTGTCCATGGTCCTCAAACCACCCTGTTTCTTATCCCTAAAATGGGGATAATAATACCTTCTTTATGTATACTCCTGAACTATGAGAAGGAAATAAATTCACATGGGCTTTCATAACTATACAGTGCTATTTATGTAATAAAATATAAATTTTATTCACTATAATTTTAATAAAACGAAACTGAAGTCCCTTAGCAATATCTGATCTTCACATAAATACTGTGGTTTTAAAATTGGAAAAATTAAACTTAGTGTTAATTTCCAAATATGCTGCATCTTTAAGAACACAACACTCCAAGAATATCAAATTTCTTTTCTTTTTTCTTATTTAGCTCTAAGGATTGAACTGAAGGATGCTCAAGAATATCCAATTTCTTTTCTTTTTTCTTATTTAGCCCTAAGGATTGAACTGAAGGACGCTAAATCACTACACCACATCCCCAGCAATTTTTATTTTTTTATTCTGAGACAGGATCTTGATAAGTTGCCTACGACCTTGCTAATTTGCTATGTCTTGCCTTGAACTTGTGATCCTCCTGCCTCAGCCTCCTGAGTTGCTGGGATTACAGACGTGTGCCACTATGCTCAGCAAAGAAACATCCAATTTCAAGTATATATTGGTCTAAGATGGTGTAGGAATAAGAGTGACTCAGGAATCCAATTCAAATTTAAAGTTCTTGTGAAAGCTCAAAAGGTAAATCCCAATGAAAAGTTGTAATTCTTTTAGTGTTTTCTCTTAGTGACTTAACTGGGCAGACTAATAGAAATATTTAGAGTAAGGTGTTGTTCCATGTAGGTAAGACATACAATAGCACAGATTGAAACCAATGCTTGGCATCTATGGAATGACAGCGCAACCAGGGGACTGCTCCACAGATGGGCTTGCTCCTCTTTCACATTTCAAAGGTTCTCCTTAGTACCCACAATTGTCTTAGCAGCGGGTCCAACACCCCTGGTCTCCAGGAGCACCGTATCCTGGTCTTCTCTGTCTATTGAAGTGTTAGCAAGGCCTCCTGGGCTTCTTTGCAGAGAACTTTCCACCTACTGAGCACTAGGTTTGTTCTGGGGTTGGAGTCACCTTTGGAAGGGCACCTCACCTATTGTCCTGGGGTGTCAACAGGACTTCTTAGAGGAGGAGACACCTAAAGTGAGTCCTGATCAATGAGAAGTCAATGAGAAGAGGAAAGTTACTAGAAAGAGAGAAGGTGAACCAAATCTATAAAAACAGGATGAGAACCTGTTTACAGAGAGTCTTGTATGGTATGCCAAAGAGCCTGGGATCTGTGTGATAAGTCAAGAGTAACAGGATTGGGTTGAATAGAGCCATTATAACCATATTTGGATCCTAGATAAATAAAGTAACTCAGCTGAAGATTTGATTCCTGGAGGCCTGGTGGTAGTGGTGGGAGGTTGATACAGAAGATCCACTGAGAGGCTGTCATAGTTCTTTCTTTTATGGCTGATCTCAGTAAGTAGGGGGTTGGAGATTGGTAGTGGGGGGTGAGGAAGAGGAAGTGCCTTTGTTGACTCCCTTACTTGTGACTTTGTGTGACTGGAAAAGCAGTGCTATTGTTGAGCATGTTCAGTGGAGAAATTTAGCATTTTTATTTATTAATTTTTTTGTTTTTTTTTTTTAAGGGAGAAGGACACTGAGAGAGAGACAAAGAGAGAGAGAGGGAAAGAGAAGCAATTTTAATTTAGTTTTTCATGTGGCCTTTGTTGCTTCAACATTTAGTTGTGTACATGATGCTGGGGTTTGAACCTGGGCCCTGGTGCATGCCAGGAGAGCACCAGAACCACTCAGCTACCACTCCAGTGCAGCATATATGTTTTATTTTATTTTATTTTTTTAAAGAGAGAGGGACAGTGAGAGAGACAGAGCAAGAGAGAAACAACTTTATTTAGTTTTTCACATGGCCTTAGCTGCTCCAACACTTAGTTGTGTACGTGGTGCTGGGATTTGAACCCGGGTCCTCGTGATTGCGAGGCAAGCGCTGAAACCGCTGAGCCACGGCTCCAGCCCAAATTTAGCATTTTTAAAAATGAAATTTTTATTAGGAAAGGAAGGCAGACAAAATGACAGCACAGAAGGATAGAAACATAATTTTTACACAACATGAGTTTCTCATTGACTATTAATTAAGGTCTAGTCATTAATCAAATAGCTGATTGGTTTCTCAACTTTTGGGTACATGTAAATCCTGTTTGAGAACCCATCCTTGGTTATTTTCCCTTCTATTGTCTTTAGTTTTTCTCTTCTGTGAAACAGAGAGAGTTTGGTTCATGTGTACATTCCCCTTGGGCTGGTAGAAATGTATTCGATCAATCAGCTGATAGGATTCTTAGAGAACAAAAGCTCTATATGAGATGCCATCTTCACAGGAAAAGCTTTAAGAGTTTGCTTGTATAGGTAACTGGAAAGTATTTAAAGCAGGAAGACAAATAAACTATGTTTAAGGTTTAAGTTTATGTATACCATATTTATAAATGTCATGTATTACAAACATAATATAAATACACATGGAACAAAAGTTTAAACGTCTATTCATTTTTTTTCAATCTTTTGCTGTAAGGTTAAGGCCTTTTATATGTTTTTTTTGTAATCTTTCTCAAATAATGACAGCCATATGTCTCATCTTCAATTTCCAGTTTCCATTTCTTTAAGTTGCAATAAAGATTGTGAAGCAATCTCCATGTAAAATCATAGATTTTTATGAATTTACCTCAATATTTTGCAGATGCATCATCCACATATATATGAAAGCAATTTTTAAACAATCTTTCTAAAACTTTCTAGTTAGTTTTCATAGAAACAATAAACTTTTTTCTTTTGTATTCATATTTTTCTTTTTTTTTCTTTTCTTTTCTTTTTTTTTCTTTTTTTGTATTAGGGAAATCAGGGATTGAATCCAGTGGTGCTCAACCACTGAGTCACATCCCCAGACCTTTTTCTATTTTTTTATTTTGAGACAAGGGTCTTGCTAAATTACCCAGGAACTTGTTAAATTGCTTCAGTTGACTTTGAACTTATGATCCTCCTGCCTCAGCCTCCTGAATCACTGGGATTACAGGCATGCACCACTGCGCCAAGCTGTATTCATATTTCATTTAATTAAATAATATAATCTAAATAAAAGGTACAAAGAATGTTTGGAAACATAGCAAACTGACTCTTAGAGAATTTTTATTGTTTCTTTGAGTAGCTTCTTATTAGCATATGACAGCAATCCTGAAACAGCTTTTGGCTGGAATTGAGGAATTAGAAAGATCTGGTTTTGATCAGGCTCTGTAGTTTACTAGTCGTGCGACCTTCAGCAAGTTGTTTGTTCTTTATGAGCCTCAGTTTCTTTCTTTCTTTTTTTTTTTTAAAGAGAGAGGGACAGTGAGAGAGACAGAGAAAGAGAGAAACAACTTTATTTAGTTTTTCACAAGGCCTTTGTTGCTCCAATACTCAGTTGTGTACATGGTGCTGGGGTTTGAACCCGGGTCCTTTTGCCTGCCAGGCAAGCACCGAAACCGCTGAGCCACCCCTCAGTTTCTTGAAAGAGAACCTGGGAATCTCAGTTTCCACAATTTGATGTTATATTGAGTTGTATAATTGAAGTCATCACAAAATCCTTACTATATCACAGATTCTCTATCATTACTTGTTTCCTTCCTTCCTGGTGAGAGAAAAAGATAAATTTTATTATTACTCTTCTTCCCATTCCTTTCTTCCAGCATTATGCATAGTAATCAAAGATTCTACTGAATAAATAGTTGAATCAAGTTGATTTAATCCTAGGACATAAAGATTCTTAAGACATGCTTAATGGTATCCCAATCTCTTGAAAGTGCTGTAGAATGAAAATTACTTGGTTTCTGATCTAGAACACAGGTGAGAATTTCAACAGGATCAACACTTCCTGGGTCACCAGAGCCTCGGGTCTCCCCTCCACTCCTTTCCTTAGAGATGGTTGTAACTGGTTCCTGGAGAATGCGAGGAAGAAGAACGCAGACAGGAAGGGTCTTCAACACAACAGGCTTGTTTTGGAGCCTTTTCTTCCCATGCCCCCTTCTTCTGTCCCTGAGAAAGTCTTTTCTATTGAAGGGATGATCATTACCCCCAAAACTTTGTTGGCGCCATAAGCTACACTGAGGCCCATTCTTGAGCCCACTGTGGGTCCTGCCCTGGCCCTCTGGAAACCTCCACATTGGGTCTGTGTGTGCTTTCTTTTGAAGATGGATTTCGGTGATGGTGGGGGAGGGTCATATGGACTGCTCTCCCTCACAGAGATGTTATAAGGATAAATGAAATGATCTTCATACAGCACTTCAGGATGTTCTTATGAAATGCACCTTTGTAAACATGAAGTATTCTAAAAGGCCACTGACTGCAACTTCTATTTAAAATAAAAATTGCTGACAACAATTTCAACCCTGGAAAGTAAACCCATCAGCTTGAAATTGAAGTGCACTTTGCCAGGTAGCAGCGGGCTGATGGCATATCTGGGTCTTTACCGCAAATAAGGCTAAATGTTAGCATAGATAGCTATGCACAGTTCCGCCTGCCACCGTTGCTCTGCTATTTAAAAGCATCTAAAGGCAAAGGCCTGGCCCTGCATTCTTTCTAATCCAAAACAATTCTGAAAATGTGGTTCTGTCTTGGAACTTCCAAGGGTGTTGCTGTCTTAATCTTCAAAAAGCTAACATCAGAGGCATCTTGAAGATCCTGATCTGCAGAAGGATCCAATCCATTCCTGTAATTAACTGTAATCCCTTGGGGCACATTAAAGTCATCCATTGGAATTGGTGTGAAACCTGACCCAAGTGACAATCTGGGAAACTTTCATCCTGGACACAGGAGCAAATTCTTATTCTTCAAATGGCCACTGTGTGGGACTAGGGCCATTCTCTGGAACACGTTTGCTATCCACTTACACACTAGGAGGTGTTCTGATACTGATGTGTTTTATCTCCTATCAAGCAAAACATAGCCCAGGACTAAAGATCACACAACTAATTTTGCATCCTGAGTGAAGAGGAGGATGACATAGGAGCAGGGAAAACAGAGTGAGTTAAAGGGGACCAAGGCACAAATTTAATAGGAATAACTAGGAAGGAAATGAATCTTGGGGAGTGCAGCCCTGGTAGACATCCTGAGCAACTAAACAATTGGGTCCTAGCTCAGGAGTAAAATAGAAGAAAGCCACAAAAACTCAGCAATGCAAAATCAGGAATTCCAGTCAGGGCCAGAGGGCAGAGACGTTAACTTCTGAAACAATACTTCTTGAACAACTACAGCCCTTACTGCTACCTGTGCATCTGCCCACTTTAAACCTCATTCTTTGCTCTCCACCGAGAAGTTCTGCTTAGGCCCTCAGAATGGGTATCTATTTGAAAAGTTCACAGAAGAAAGATACAACAACAAAAGAAAAAAATAGTGATTTCACCGTTGCTCTGTATGCTGATTCACATACCAATGCACCTAGGAATGTCTCAAAAGCAATGTGCTTCTTTTAGAATTTCTACTTTGGAGATTTTACTACTCTCTTCTGGATTTGTTCTTAAGTAACTTCAGAGAAGGTGTTAACATTTCAGTGCTGGGGTGGAGCTCTGTGGTAGAGCATGTGCTTAGCACAAACAGGGCCCTGGGTTCAATTCCCATCACCAAAACAAAATAGGCCCCTCTGCAAAAAATAAATAAATAAATAAATAAATAAAGTAAAAAAACAAAAAATTTTGGTGCTTTTACTTCAATGTTTTAGAAGAACAACAACAAAAAAAAAATGTATGGTATTTGCCCCATGCAAAGATTTGAGATAGGCTTTAGATGTCTTACCATCATTTTATGCCCATCATTTAAGAATCTGGGACTTTTATACTATTCTGTTCCTAAGTATGTTACATAAAGATTTGTGTTTAGGATCACTGTTGACTTTTCTCCTCTCTGAGAAAAGGAATAAAAGACAAAGCACAAGGGGAAAACATTAAGCATCTACTGACCATTAACTCTGTGCTTAGGACTCCAGTTATATTTAACTTCCTGACCACCTTAGGAAGTGGGTTTTATTAACCAGGACATTTTCACTAGTGGTGGAAGGGTCACTCACCTTCCTTACCTGAGATTTGCACATGATTCTTAAAAGTAGCCACAAGATTATATCTTTCACATGATTTTTGAGAAATCAAGTTTGTCAGATGTTAACCTTGCTCCTCTGTTATCAGCTGTATCAACGAAGACAGGGGCCCATCACTGTGGATAGGTAATTGACTCAAATGGTAGACACGGAGTCTGAAGTCGCCAGATTTTCACTCTGCTTGTGTTCTTAAGTGTTGTAAAGTTTAAATTCATTTCAGAAGTATGTTCATCTGTAATCACCACTTAGCCTTCAAAATAAATCTTTAGGTAGATGACTAAAGTGATCACGAGAAAGTCATAAAGCATAAAAATGGAATTGTTTAAAGCATGTTTACTCTTTTCATCTTTATGGCTTTTAGAATTTGGTTTCAGGAAATTCAACAAGTGGGAATAATTCCATGGCATGTGATAGACTCCAGCTCTTTGCAATGTGGTGCCAAGTGATGAGAAAAAGTCTGGTGGGGAAGCACACTGCTTACAAAGGGCTTTTTTATTTGCAACAGAAAATAACTCAGTTCAGGGTTAGTTATTTCTTAAGGTCTCAAGGTTTATACATTGCATCCTTTACTCAGATTGGTGGTGAGTTTCGGCATTGCCTGTAACACAGACTTCAATATAGCCAACCAAGTCGTGAAGAGATCAAAGTATTGTCAGTATTCCTTAGGTTAACCCAACAACAGATGACACATATCCAGAGGAAACGCAGATCTTGTTCTTTGACAAAATCCCAGCCTTACAAGCTCATCAAAGCAGAGAACCTGAAACAGCTTTTTAAATAGATCTTTCAGTTTAAACACAGCTGATGACAAATCCAGTCCTAGAGTCCTCTGGGGACTTGGCTACCAAAACCCAATGGATCAAAGAAACATTTATTTTGAAAGTAGTGCTAATGATACTCTGAGAGCTCTGTGTTTATTGTTTAACACTGCTATCATTTATTGATGAGTAATAGTGCATAATCAGAGCCCCTTGCCTTCATTATGGCTTCTAGTCAGTGTTTATGGATTAGGTCCATTAGTCTCCTTTTGAAAGCCAATTGGCACAATGCGGCTGGTACCCAGCAGAAGAAGAGTTGCAAAAAACATTATCTGCCACTCAAGCAAAGAAAGAAGTGAAGTTGTAGGGAAGATGTGCTATTGCAAATGCATGGAAGCACTACTTATTGGTTCTCTGATGACCTAGTTAATACTCCTGAATGTCTGGCAATATGGCTCATCTTTTTATTACAGCTTTTAGGATACTAATGTCTAATATATTCCATATTCTGCAATATGGTTCTATAAGAGACTATGGAAATACAGTGATAGACAATACTTTTAGGAAAATATGTGCTTGGGCATTTAAGAATGTAGAAGACATGCAGAAATAAAAGATTGGGCCAGGTATAGTGACACATGCCTGTAATCCCAGTGGCTTGGGAGGCTGAGGTAAGAGGATTGCAAGTTCAGGGCCAGTCTCAGCAACCTAAGCGTTTAGCAAGACCCTATCTCAAAATAAGATATAAAAACAGTTGGGGATGTGGCTGAGAGGTAAATCACCTCTGGGTTCAATCCTGGTACCAAATTTTTTTAAAAAGACATGTGAATTATCAAAGTATGCTTCATTATATACAGTCTGCAACTAGCACACGTATACTTAAGATTTTACTTTATCTTTCAATAAACTTCTGATTTTTCAGTGGTTATGATTGCTGTTAAATCCCTAATGGCTTTACATTTTATCTATGAAAACTGAGTTCTATATCTAATAAATTCCACCATCAAAATGGCTTTTTAGAAGAAATCCTTTTTAAAGATCACTCATATGAGAAACGTGAATAACCTTCAACCAGAAATGAATAACCACACCAGGGAAGTCTAACACTTCATCTTACTTATATTACTTCTGCCTACCTGGATGGAACCCTCTTGCATTGCTTTTCTTCCGTTATTTTAATTTGTCCTAATTTTTATTTCATTTTATTTATTTCATTCAGTCATATATCTGTTTGCCAACTCTCTCTTCTATGTGTCCTTGATCTTGTATTGATTCTATTTTTCTGTATTTTTTCAACATTGCAGAAACAAAAATTATATCATGAAATCCTCTGGTTACCCAAGGACATAACTTTTGAGACATAAGTCCTAAGTTCCATGGATATAATTTTTTGGCTTCATGTCTTTTATTTTATATTTTTAGAAACATAGTACTTGTTAGGGGTTGATGCAGGAATATTCACCAGAGCGATTTAATAAGAAAGCTCCATATTACCTTTAAAAAGCATACAGTTGCATGTGGAGTAGACAGATCTGGGGTATCTAGGAGTAGGTAGGATTTTAAAGTTAAAAATAAAGCTTAACTTTTTGAGACAGGGTCTCACAAAGTTGCTTAGGGCCTCGCTAAGTTGATAAGGCTGGCTTTGAACTTGTGAACCTTCTGTCTCAGCATTGCACCATGCCTGAACAGGAACTTGAACCCTGGACCCTTAGATTCAAAGTCTGATGCTATACTAACTAAGCCCTCCAAGCTAATTTTTTTAAACCTAAGGTAGTATAGTATAGGAAAGGAAGAACAAACTTTTTTTTTAAAAATGAAAGCTTGCCATATGGGCCAGGTAATAAATAATTTCACCTTTACTGGATACTAAGATCTCAACTCTACTACTGTAGTGACAACAGTCACAGGCAATACTAAACAGATGGGCATGGCTGTGGCTACCTTTCAATGGAATTTTACTGGGTTTGTACTAAGGTCTTTAGTTGCTGACCCTTAGTATATGACAAAGAATGCTGGGCTAGTGATGGTATTGGAAGATGCGAATTTAAGGGCTCTGCTTTGTAAAGTTGTGTAGACTGGGAAATATCATTGATCTAGTTACTCAATCCATTGTTGGTGGGAAAACACAAATCCAATCGCCATTGAAGCACAGGAATAATGAAGCAATACTTCCTTTGGAGAATAGTACTGACACCTGTTTTCTACCTCCCAGTTCAAGAGTTTCAAACTCATTACCTGGAGTCACTCTAAGGTCAAGAACCAGCCTCACATACCTCGTGTTTTTGAAAATAATGTTTACAGATGCCTGACCTGGTGTGGTTCTAAGGTATTCTCAGATACAGTTTGTGGTTTCCTTTTCCTCCAAATATGCACAGATTTGATTTATCAAGCCAATCACAACAGCGTTCTACCCTTAGTTTTCTATTTAATAATCTGTCCATGATTCCATTTCCACTTATTTAAGTTAAAAAGATTGTGAGTTGAGGCCATCAATTTGGCATTAGTTGGGGTTAGCAATTCACCTTAGTACCTGTTAGATCATGAGCTAACTGCTTATTTTTCTACTTTTCAGAAATGCATAGCGCAGTTATTCAAGACTTCTCCATAAGTAATAGAAACCCCAAAATAAAGGCTTGCTTCTCTTCAATCCACATACACTCAGGAGGGGACAGTTCAGACAAGGCAACTCCAGGATCCTCCCATCTTGCTGTTCTGTCAGCCTTGGAGGAAGGGATTTCAGCCCTTATATCTTCATTTCAGACACTACAAAGAAGGAAGGAATAAAGAAGTAAATGTCCACTCCTTTATGGAACTTCCTAGAAATCAGGCACTTCCAGTTACTTTCCATTGCTAGAACTTGGTGACACACCCATTATTTACTGCCTTCAAACCATGCTGTAATCTTTATTCAGCAGCCACATGACCAGATAGATTAAGGGGTTCTCATGCTAAGGCAGAAGGAGCGAATGGACAAGGGGGACTGCCCATCCTCATTTCTCTTTAATGCCCTGGCTCGGAGGACACTTGGGGATACAGCAGCTGTATATGATTTTCTAGGAGGAGATAAAAATCCCCTCTGGAGAATTTTAATATATTTGGCATTTCTCTCAGTAACACAGAGTGGGTAATCACTCTATAAATAACCTTGATCTGCCCTAGAAGAATGCAGGCAGCTGTCTTTCCTCTGAAAAAAATCAACATTTAAAAATATTACGCAGGTAATTATTATTCATTAACTTATTTTCTGATAGCATAAGGGAAAGGGTACATATTCAATTTATTTTAAATAATAAAGCCTATATTATCCATATTATTCTTACCATCCCTCCCCAACTAAATGCATGCCTTTGATTGTCCGTTTCTCCGGTTTCACTAATGGTGCAAGTGAGTCTTTGTTTTTAGCTTAGCTGGTTTTTCCAAGCGCTTCTGCAATATTGTTATGCACAGAGTGTTGGCTTTATTTCTTTTACTCTGTCTATCCTTCATCATTTATTAATGACACAGATTGTGTGATGAAGAGTTGTCAACATTATAATTTTTCTATATTTACAGGTATAATAACCACACTGAAGGGGATTTGTCATCTAATAGCCCCAAATGATCTTTCTCTTTCCAACTGCATCTCCTTCCATTATTTACTGTGCCTCCCAATAGCTTATCATCCACTACTGTCTACTCTCCTCTTTCCCCTTAATTTCCTGAGACATATTTCCACTTAAGAGACTGAGAAACTATTAGATGGAGAGGTTCCACAAACCACCAGAGCGTAAGGTCCTCCGTGAAGAGACACATTCACCCTCTGTGGGTTAACACAGTGACCAATCCAGTCACCATCTGTGGGAGGGAGGCATAATCTCATTTGAATTGAGGGAATCTACATGCATAACTCTCATTCACACAAGTACAATAGACACTAAGTGCCTAAATTCCCGTGCAGGGAAAAGAGAAGGGTTATACTGCTATTCTAATGTAAAACATGGCTCCCAATATTGGAGTTGGAATTTTCATATCTTTTTAATATTAGTCTGTGAGTTGTTCTAGGGAGAGTCAATATCAAAGAAGAAAATACGATTCCATCTCTGTAATGCATTTTAGCAATGCTTGGAGAAGTGGACTACCAGATATTTATTTTGGAAATTATCTGGCTAGCTATAATACGTTTTCTAATTATGCATTTATTGGTATTACTCTGTTGTAATTGACAAAGCCACTGTATATCTTTATCTTTGCTGTATTTGAAATACAGGAAAAGAAGTTAGCATTTCCTTTTGTAGTAACATTTTGGAGGTACCAATATTCACTAGTATAAAAAAGTATTCCCTGTTCAAAACATTTGTTCTTAAATTTATGTTGTTTGAAGATTACATAAGTCCTTATGGGTCTTTTCACTTAATTTATAATTACTTCAAATGATTAAAAAGAATACAAATGACTTACATGGTTTCTTTTTTTAAAAAAATAGAGAGGAACAGTGAGAGAGAGAGAGAAAGAGAGAATCAAATTTTATTTAGTTTTTTATGTGACCGTCATTGCTCCAACACTTTGTTGTGTATGTGGTGCTGGGGTTTGAGCCTGCATACTTGCGCATGCCAGGCAAGTGCTGTAACTTCTGAGCCACCGCTCCAGCTCCTTACATGGCTTCTTAAAAGAAAAAACAGATAATAATGTTACCAAGCCATATATATTCTCAAATTATATATCCACAATAAATAAATAACATTGGTTGATTATTGAACCAAACTCTACATTTAAGTTATGTTTCTATGCATTGCAAGGTGGCATTTTATTTAATTTGTCTGAAGAGAGTTTTACATTTCCAATGCCCATGCTAATACTTGAGAAATTCTTTACCGAGGGTGTGGGAGTAAGCTGAGTTAAAAGCATCCTGAGGAAATGACAGGGTTGGCAAAGTTTGGGCAAATTATTACAGCATAGGCAGACAAATTGAAGCAGCATATGGAAGCAAGTATTTGTTGACTTTTAAAATTTTTTTTAGGTCCTGGGAATTGAATCCAAGTCTTATGCATGCTGGTCAAGGGCTCTCCCACTGAGCTACATCCCAGCATTTTTTTTTTTTTTAAAGAGAGAAGGACAGTGAGAGAGAGAGAGAGAGAGAAAAGAGAATCAATTTTATTTAGTTTTTCATATGGCTTTATGGCTTTCATTTCTCTGACACTTCGTTGTATACTTGGTGCTGGGGTTCAATCCTACATCCTTGTACATGCCAAGCACTGTAACTGCTGAGCCACTGCTCCAGCACCCATCCACAGTGCTTTTAAAACTTTATTTTGAGGGCTGGAGTGGTGGCTTGGTGGTTACAGTGCCTGCCTGGCATGCATGAGTACAAACCCCAGCACCACATACACATCTCAGAGCAACGAAAGCCACAAGAAAAACTAAATAAAATTGATTCTCTCTCTCTCTCTCTCTCTCTCTCTCTCTCTCTGTCTCTGTCTCTTTAAAGAAGAAAAAAACTTTATTTTGAGATAAAATCTCACTAAGTTGTCCAGGCTGGCCTTGAACTTGTGAGCTTCTTGTCTCAGTCTCCTGAATAGCTGAGATTACAGATGTGCACCCCTGTACTCAGCAGTTGTTTGACTTTGAACCTGAGAAGTAATAGGGACCAAATTTAAATGGTTCACTTATTTTTCACCTATATAACTGCTGTTACTGGATATTTATTAAGTTCAAAGACTTATTTGCTTGACATGATTTTCATTTCAGCACATACTCTCATTGCTATGGTCTTAAATTCTTATGTTGAAATAAAATCCTGAATTCAGTAGTATTATGAAATGGGGCCTTTGGGAAGTAGTTAGATCAAGAGGGTAGACTCCTCATGAGTGGGTCATTAATGAGGCCCAAGGATGCTATTGTTCACTTGTATTATATGAGGATGCAGCAAGAAGGTGTCAGCTATAACTGGAAAGCCCCAAGCAGTTGCTAAAATTTCTGGCACTTTGATTGTCCACTTCTCAGCCTCCAGAACAGAGGACATAAAAATTCAATTGTTCGTAATCCGCCCAGTCTATGTTACAGCAGCCCAAACAGACTAAGACAGTATCAGCAGGAGTTCTCTGAAGAAGCTGTTTCTATATTAAAGATCCTGCAGACTGTTTGACATTACTGAATAGAACATCGTGATTGTGGAGAGATGGAATACTGTAGGTGGAAAGTTAAAAGTGGGCTGTCTGTCCCTTGCCTTTCATATGTTTATGTTCAACCTCTGTATCTGACTTAATGTCTTTCTGACTATTAAGTAAAACTCTTGGAATGCATTGCTAAGCTTAACAGACCTCTATCTTCCACCAACCCTGAAGTTAAGAATCCTGGGGCTGGAGTTGGTGGCTCAGCAGTTATGGTGCTTGTCTGGCATGTGGGAGAATGCAGGTTCAAATCCCAGCACTACGTGCACAACAAAGTTTCAGAGCAACAAAAGCCACATGAAAAAAAGTCCTATGAAATAGCATCTGAAGCCTTTGGAAATGATCTCCCCACTCTGCCATAGCCTGTCTACCAATGCACACACCAGTGTATTTATCCAATGAATGGATTTATGACTTGGTGTGTTCTATGGCTACAAAAGTTTACATAATCTCTTCCAAGGTGGAACATGTTTTCCATCTGTGTTCTCAGGCCTTGCTTGCTCACTTTTGCCTCAGAATAAACTATTTTATTGTTTCCTTTAAAGCAGAGCTGTTACTGTACATTGACAACACACCTCATGCAAGACATTTGTGCTGTGTCTACGCTAAACACTCATGCATATGTGACCTGACCCACGTGGTTTGACTGTGTCTACACTAAACACTTGGGGTATATGTTGCCCAATAAACGAATGGGATGGGTGATAAAGAACTGAAACAAGTCCATTCAAGAAAATGTTAACTTCTGACTCATGGTATAATAACAAAAAGAACAATTACACAAATAGGACCAGAAATAATTCCCTGTAACCTTACCCATTTTTAAGTGTTTGGTCCTTGCCAGGCTGTATATTTTGTATGCATTTTTTGGGGGAACAGAATTCCATGAGGAACCCATTGACTAATAAGGAAACTGAGTCACAGAGTGGTTAAGTTACTTGCCAAAAGTAAATGGCACTGACTAAATTAGAAAGCAGCTTTAGTAATTGTGTTACATGAAGACATGCCTCAATTGACAGACAAGTCCAAAGCCCACATTTTTATTTTTTTTAAAGGCTTTTTTTTTTTTTTGAGAGAAACAACTTTATTTAGTTTTTCACATGGCCTTAGTTGCTCCAACACTCAGTTGTGTACGTGGTGCTGGGGTTTGAACCCGGGTCCTCATGCTTGCCAGGCAAGCGCCGAAACCGCTGAGCCACCGCTCCAGCCCCGAAAGCCCACATTTTTAAAAACATGATTGCATAAGTATTATTTGGCAAAGACTTTCTCAACATGTCTCCTAAAGTGAAGGAAGTAAAGTCAAAAATAAATGAGTGGGATGCCATAAAGCTAAGAAGTTTTTGTACTGCCAAGGAAACAATCATAAGAGTCAAGAGGTTTCCTACGGAAATGGAGAGAATCATGGGCTATGATTCCTCTGACAAGGGTCTCATATCCAGAATCTACAAAATCCTCAAAAATGTCTACTACAAAAACACTAACAGCCCAATTGATAAATGGGCCAAAGAGCTAAATAGAAACTTCTCAACAGAGGACATTGATCAAGCCAATGAATACATGAGAAAGTGCTCTGAATCACTGGTTATCAGAGAAATGCAAATGAAAACTACACTAAAATATCACCTTACGCCAGTCAGAATGGCAAAAATGAAGAAAATAAACAATAATAGATGCTGGAGGGGCTGTGGAGAGATAGGCACACTGGCACACTGTTGGTGGAGCTGCAGACTGGTACAGCTCCTCTGGAAAGCAGTGTGGAGAATCCTCAAAAAACTAGGGATGAGCCCACCATACGACCCTGCTATTCCATTCCTGGATATTTTTCCTGGGGGTTTAGAATCAGCACATTATAGTGACACAGCAATATCTATGTTATTAGCAGCTCAATTTACAATTGCTAGATTATGGAAACAACCCAGATGTCCCTCACTGGATGAATGGATCCAAAAGCTGTGGTACATATATACCATGGAATTTTACACAGCAATTAGAAACAATGATATTACAGTTTTTGAAGGTAAATAGATGGCTATGGAAGAAATTATGCTGAGTGAAATCAGCATAACCCAGAGAACCAAGGGTCGAATGTCTCCATTCATCTGTGGAGGCTGGAACTAGACCCTGGCCATTGAGAAAGGTGGTCTATTATCATGTGTTAAATCCAGATAAGGTGTAATGTTATACAACCTAATACATTTTTAGAGATATTGTGGGAAGGGGAAGGGAGGGATAAAGGTGGGTAATTGGGGAGGGCACTCTTGGGGGTAAATCTAATCTTCAGAATCTATATACATATCATATTATTTTGTTAAAAACTTATATGGTTGTTCTAAGAATAAATTTCTCAATAAAAAAAAACTTTTGCCTTTAAAAACTTCCTCTTGTCCCAACCTCCTTGAATACGCACACAATTTACTATGGTATGCATATACTCACTGCAATGCTACTCTTAAATAAATTCCTTATCTTTGGTGAATTTCTGTTCTTTTAAAAAAATAAGTATTATTTGGATTCAGCGGGGGGTAAAGAGTATGCTACATTATTGATTGTCTCCCTAGATCCCTCCTTATTCTCCTTCCCTCTCCCTTCCCGCTATCTCTCCCCCCACATATCTAGGGTTCCCTAGATTGTGTGTTGTTACATCTTTGCCAGGTATAATATGTGAGTTTGATAACCTTTCATCCAAGCCTGGGTTTTGCTCTAGCCTCCACAAATGAGGGAAAACATTTGACCCTTGAGTCTCTGGGTTTGGCTAACTTCACTCAGCATGATTTCTTCCACTGCTATCCATTAACTTCAAAGGCCTCAATATCATTGTTTTAAATTGCAGAGTAGAATTCCATTGTATATATACACCACAGTTTTTGGATCCATTCATTCAATGAGGGGCATCTGGGTTGGTTTCATGATTTAGCTATTGTAAATTGAGCTGCTATGAGCATAGATTTTGCTGTGTTGCTGTAATGTGCTGATTCTAATTTCTCTGGGAAAATACGCAGAAGAGGGATAGCTGGATCATACAGAAAATCCATCCCTATTTTTTTTAACAAAGCCCTCACAGTTCTGACCCACTAACACTAAAACCATCTTTCTGAATTTGCCAGTTGGGTCCTCATGAGGTAGTATATTATATCCTCTGAGTCCACATTAACTCTCAAGTTGTTAAATAAAAATTACAGGAAGCCATTGTTTGGGACTAAGCTATTGCACTAGGCCCCTATGAACCAGTACCCGCTCCTGCTCAAGAAAAGAATCACTTGTGCTGAAGCCACATGACACCAAGCTAAAACTAAGCTTTTTATTATACAGCCAGATAAACCAGAATTAGAGAGAGAACATTCAGATTTCCCAAAAAGGCCAGTTTCAGTTAGCATGATAAAGAAGTTCCTTAGGTCATAATCCATAAACAAACAAGATAGCCTAAAACAACCTGGTATTGGTGAATCAGTTATTTTTCTATCGTTCTGCCTCATGGTCCCTGCCTTATGAGGACGGTAACTGTAAAATGATCAATGCATTTTATTCTTTGCTTTTACTTTCTTCAGTTCTTTTCAGTCTATAAAAACCAACCTCCTGGGGCTGGAGAGGTAGCTTAATGGTACAGTGCTTGCCTGGCATGCACAAGGACCTGTATTTGATCCCCAGTATCACATACACAACTACTTTTGTGGAAGAAAAACAAAAACCAGATGGAAAAAAAATTAATTTGCTCTTTCTCTCTCTTTTTAAAAGATAAAAGAAAACCAACCTCCTCTCTTTCACTCATTGATACATTTATTCTATGTTATGGAAGGAAGTATTTCCTGATTTTAGAATTGAAGACAAATCCATTTAAGATCATTAAATTATAATTCTGTCCTTTGACAGAGTCAGTACACATTTATTAAATACTTTCTGTGTCTCATAGTTAGGCAGTGTGGATTATGACAGTAAGAGACAAAACAAAAACGCACAATCTTATTCTTGAGAAACTTCCAACATAGTTGGAGAGAAGCATGTACACAAATAACTTTCTGGAAACTGCAACAGAAGAGGATACACACAACAGATAAAGATCATCTCTGGGGGCTGGAGCAGTGGCTCAACTGTTGTAGCGCCTGCCCAGCACACACGAGGACTCAAGTTCAATCCCTAGCACCAAGTACACAACCAAGTGTCAAAGCAACGAAGGCCACATGAAAAACTAGATAAAATTGATTCTCTCTCACCGTCCCTCTCTCTTCCAGAAAAAGATTATTTCTGAGTCAAGAGAGTGTAAAAGTATTCATAAAACGAGGAAGATTCATGTGTGTCAAGATATAAGGGAAGTCGAAATAATATGCTTTAACACTAGGTACATTGCTGATCTATTTACTTACTGAAACAATCTGTAAGAGGTAGTAGGTATTATAATTATTCCTCAAACCGAGGCCAAGGGGTGCTAATTAACTTTCCCAAAGTCACAGGGGTATGGTAGTAAGAAACAGAGTCAGGATTTCAACCTGGCCCAGTAGGTGCTTGGAGACAGACTCCTGACTGCTAAGGTACATTGCTCTGGGTTCTGAAGTCGGGGTACCTAGAATGGAAGCCTGTCCTTATTCGCTCTGTCCTTACTGAGCATAGAAAAACTTTTACTCAATTTTTCTTCACCAAAAAAAAAAAAAAAAAAAAAAAACCTGCTGGCCACTAATCACTATGGTGGGTGAGGTGCCCATATTTCCCCCTTTAACTAGAACACCAGTCATATCGTATCAGGGTCCACCCTAATGACCTCATTTTAACTTGCTTACCTCTGTCAAGATTTTATTTCCAAATTAAGTCATTCTGAGGTACTTGGAGCCAAGACTTTTTTTTTTTTGGTAACATAATTCAGGCCATAACACCAACCACAGTCATCAGATTTTTTTTTTAATTCAACATATATTCCTCTTTTTATTTGTAATAACTAAAAATCTGTACCAGAATACAAATCATCAAATGTGATTTATAGAGATGCCATTGAATTAAATATAAATTACTGATTAGCTTTTACAATGATCATAGGTAACAACTTACATCCAACCCTTTACATGCCCAGTCACCTCCCAGAAAGTACATAGTTCAAACCTTGCCATCAGACTGCCTGGCTTCTGGTGCAAACCTTAACTTTGCAACTTTCCAGTTATGATTTTGAGCAAGGCATATAACATCTCTGTGCACCATTTCTCATTTTTAAAATAGGTACAATAAAATTCTAGTAGCTATCTCACATGTAGAACGGAGTAAAGGACAGAGGTACTGAGAATGTCCTCTAGCATACATGTGCTGTGTGGTGGTTGTGATTATCATTTTTTTTTTAAGAGAGAGGGACAATGAGAGAAAGAGAGAATCAATTTTTCATTTTTCATGTGGCTTTTGTTGCTCGGACACTTCACTGTGTATGTGGTGCTGGGGTTTGAACCTGTGTCCTCAGGCATGTCAGATAAGCGCAGTAAATGCCAAGTCACTGCTCCAGCCCTGTGTTTGGGGTTATTAATAATCTCATTCTGTTCATTTGTTCTCTCTTGGGGCCTCCTCTGGGCTCAACACCCATTCCAGGACAATTTCTATCAATTAGCATTCGTTTTCCTGTTGCTCATCCTGGAGGTAGATAATGAAGATTGAAATACATGCGTGTGGGAACGGATCTTCATCCAAGAAATGTCTAATGACATATTGGCTTTTCTTGTAGTATTGGTCACCAGAAGGGTCTTCATAAGTGAAAGAGGGAAGAAGGAGCGAGTGGGCATGACTCCTCCTATGAAAGACTCGTGGGCCATTGCTGACTATCAAGACCCAAGTGCAGAGAGCCTAGGAATGCAGGCAGCCAGAAAAGGAAAGGTAACTCTCAGTCCCAATTTCCAGAAAGACAGGAAGCCCTGCTGACACACTGATTTTAGGCCAGTGACATCCATTTAGAATTACTGGAATCCAGAACTGTAAAATAAATAAAACTGTGTTAGCTTAAGCCACTAATTTTGTGATAATTTGTTATAGCACTAACAGGAAATTAATGCACATGCCAAGATCATTTGCACCTTAGGGTATTTATATGAGTTCTTCAGGAACACTTCCTTCTACTTAAAGTGTTCATCTCCCACATAACAGCACGGTAGGCTTTTTCTTGCGATTTAGGTCTCTGCGTCAATCATACCCATTCAGAGGTCTTCTGTTACAGACTGAAGGTTTGTGTCCCCTAACCTAAACTGATATCTTGAAATTCTGACACCCGGTGTGATGGTATTAGGAGGAGGAGCTTTGGGGAAGTAATTAAGTTTTGAGAGTGGAGCCCTCCTAATGGGATTGATGCCCTTATAAGAAGAGACATGAGAATTTGCTGTCTCTTTGTGGTCTCTGCCAGCAGAGTTCATAGTAAGATATTGTCATCTGCAAACTGGAAGGGGACCCTCACCAGACACAGATCTTGGTCTTGAACTTCTCCACAAGTGTGGGAAGTTAACGTCTCTTCTTTAAGCTGCACAGTCTGTTAACTCGGCATAGCAGACTGAACTAAGTAAGGCTTGATTATTCAGTTAAAGTTACTCTCTGTCACATGACCTTATTTTACTTCATCATGGCCCTTAGCACTATTTGCTATTTTTTCCTTATGTCATTAGAACACTGAAGGAGAGCTCAAATTATGTCTCTTCCCATGTAAATTCAGTATCTAGACCAGTGCCTACTCCATAGCAGGAGCTCAATAAATATTTGCTGAATAAAAGAATGAATGAGCATTTATTGCATGCAAGAAGATGTACATGCACTATCCCAATTCATCTTTTCATCAGCTGCGATATAGAATTCCTATCACCATTTCATTCAACACCATTTCATTTCCACAAGAGGAAATATAGCTATACCTGCAAATTTTTTGGCAATAGTAATTTTCCGTAAATATTATGAAAAGTAAATGAATTATATTCAAAGAAAGTAATTAGCCAGTGTAAGTAACCAAGCTCTATTAATGCCTATGGTTTCCAGAATCCCAGGGCTATAACTTAAGCCAAATTCCTTCTCATGAGATTGAACCCTTATTTTCTGGAAAGCTCCATGTCCATCCTCCAGTGTTCCTGGAACTCAGGACACGCACAACTAAATTTAAGATCTTCTCCCCAAATTTTCTTTGTAGAAATTGGCCTGTAACCCCAGCAACTGGTGAGGCTGAGACAGGAGGACTGAAAGTTTGAGGCCAGCAGTGGCAACTTAGTGAGGTCTGAAGTAACTCAGCAAGACTCTATCTCAAAATAAAAATTAAAAGGACTGGGGATGTGGCTCATTGGTTAAGTGCCCCAATTTCTGGTAAAAAAAAAAAAAAAGATTGGCACTAGCATCTATCTGCCAAAAAATTTCTGGGAATTATTTTAGACTTCCTTCCTGCTCATTTACAGGTAACTGGTAATTCATTTTTTCATTATAAATTATCTAGTCTCAGCTATTTTGCTATATAAACAGAAAATGGTCTAAAATTTTATTGAGTGAACATTTTATTGTGTGTCTTTTAGAGATGTGTGCTGTTGGATATCCATTTTGACTGGGGTGAGGTCAGGTGAAGTGGCAGATGTATAAAGGTGAAAAAACTGAGCTGAAGCGGCATAGGATAAAAAGTATAGAAAAAAATGAACGAGAGAGAGGGTGAAAGAGTTATTGAAGACAGTAACGGAATAACAAGAGGCAGGGGACAGCCTGGTACTGGGTTACATGGTGGCCACATCAAAGTAAAACATCAAATTCCTGGAACCTGTGACTATTACTATATTAGTTTCCTAGGTCTCCTGCCACAAAGCACTACAAACTGTGTGGCTTAAAACAACATTTTCCCACAATATAGGAGGACGCAAGCCTGAAATGAAAGTGTGGCCAGGTTCCTCCTGGAAGCACTGAGGGAAATCTGTCTCAGGTCTCTTACCCCTGGTGGTGGCCTGCAATTCTCGGCTTTCTTGGTTTGCACACACTTCTCTGCCTCCATCTGTATTTGGTATTCCTCTGTAAGTGTCTCTCTTGTTTACCTTCATACGGCATTCTTAAAAGGCCACCAGTCATTGAATTTAGGACCTGCCTTAATCTGGCATGGCCTCATCTTAACTAATTACATCTGCAAAAATCCGATTTCCAACTAAAGCCAAATTCTGATACTTAAGAAGGACATGAATCTCTGGGTGATACTATTCAACAAAGCAGTTGCTTAGTTTGGGAAAAGGACATATGTGGATGTAATAAAGGATTTAGGTAGGTTCTAAATCCAATGACAAGTATCTTTACAAGACACACATTAAAGACGGGTAACAGTGAAGAGGGATTCAGAGATTGGAATGATAGCAACTGGAAAGGGCAAGGAAGGATTCACCTCTAGTGCCTGAAGAGGGTGTATGGCCCTGTCAACACCTTGGTTTTGGACTTTTGTCCTCCAGAACTATGAGACATCACATTTCTGATGTTTTGAAGGCATCTAGTTTAGGTATTTCTTCCAGGAGCCACAGCAAGGAAATGCAGGCCTTAACAGAATAACATTCACAATGGAGTGATTTTCCTTTAAGTTCTACTATAAATGAAACAAAACTGTTTCTGAGTTAGATTATACTCTAAACAGATCAGTCTTAGCAAATGAGAATTTGCGAAAAGTCAGTAAGTGAAACCGGCTCAATTCCTATAATGATTTTTTAAATTTAAAAAATCCCTTCAATGACCAACATACACATCGCTTAACCTAAGAAATCAGCATAAGAAAATAACTGTCATAAACAGTATTTCATATATCTCCACTTGTGATGTCTTATAGTTAACATCCGATTTTATCACACTTCATGTGCTGCCTGATGTATAATTTACATGACATGGGGTGCTACGTGACCTACAAATGACAGCACATCGGCTTAAGGCAGCTTAGTTTTTTTGAAAGCAAGTCATGTCATCAAGATAAAGTTAAATTAAACAGAGGAAATTACATGATGAGTCTCAGGCTTTGCATGAATTCCGAATTAAAGTCTGGCATCCCCAAACAACCCCTTTCAAGCCTTAAGTTCCACAGTTAATCATTCAAGTGGCAGACGCCAGGATACTCCAAAACGTCACAGTATTTTATTTCTTTATTTGGATGAATAATGGAGACGAGCTGAGGTCCCTGCAGTGTGTACCGGTAGGGAGTCCATTCATGAGGTTAGCAATGTCACCCTACAAAACACTGGGAGAAACTGAGCGGCTGCCATTAGGACCACACCCCTCAGTCTCAGTCCTCCACCGCCTCCCCAGAGCTGTCCTGCCGCTGGGGTGGGCAGTTCTGCGGGTGAAGCGTGCGCCCGCCCTGGTGCGCCCTCGGCTGGGTCCAGTCCCGGGGAAGGTGCGGGCCCGGGAGGCGCTGGGAGGCGGGTCCGGCGCGCACCCGCAGGTGGCCGACCTGGCGAGGTTCTGCCCGCCGCGCTCCAGCAGCAGAGGCTGCAGGAAGGAAGGCTCCTGCGTACCTGCGCGTCCGCCCGGACCCGCCCTGCTCCTGACGCTCCCGGGGTCCGGGATCCGCTTTCCCGCGCTCACAGCCTAGCGCGTCCGGGTCCCGCGGCTCCAGCCAGGAACCCCGCGACCCAGAGTGTCCGCCCCGCTCCCGCGCAACGTCAACGCCGGCGCCGGGGAGTCGCCGTAATGCTCCGAAGAAGCGCGCACAAAAAGCCTGCGCCCCGCCGGCGCTGCTCCGAGCCAGAAATCCCCGTCCAAACCTTGCGCTCCGGCCTTTCCTAGGGGCGCACGGCAGGACAAAGAGGCCGTCGGTGCGCGTGTGCTCTAGGGGCGCGGGAGTCCGTGCTTAGAGGTCTATTGTAGCAAGACCCTCGATGAGATTGGGGAGCTGTGGCTCCGCAAAACAATTCTTGGTCCCCGTCATCTCAAGCTTTGGCAAGTCTGGACGGCAGCAGGCCTGCCAATCCTAGCTCGTGGGCAGCCTCCCTTCCTCATCGTCCGCTCTTGTCCGGACCAAGTCTCCGCTGCAGAGCGTGCGGGAGCCGGTGCGCGTCTATTTGGAGGCGCGTGGTAGTGATGGCGGCGCTCAGTGAGACTTTCCTGTCACTGGATACTACTACTCCCAGCCCTCCTCCCAGCCGCGGGAGCAGCCCTCCGGTCTTTAGTCTACAAGTGGCAATTTGACTTGCCCTGCTGCATGTCTGGAGGGATCGTGGACAGCGTGGAGACGCCCCGGGGATTAAGGGATTGCAGCTTGAAAAGAAAAAAAGCCAAACAGATAAACAAAACGCACCCACCCTAACAAACATGAGGCTGCTGGAGAGAATGAGGAAAGAATGGTTCATGATCGGAATAGTGCTGGCGATCGCCGGAGCGAAGCTGAAGCCGTCCGTGGGAGTGAACGGGGGTGAGTCCGCCGGCTCCACCGCGGTTCCCACTTCTGAACTCGTCCGCGAGTCGGGACGGAGGGGCGACCCGCATTCGCGAGTGCCTCTCCCTGCAGTGGCGCCCTGCCGGCCGTGGCCCTGGCCCTTTTGCTTGGAAATTGGACTTGTAATACAGGAGTGAGGCAAAGGTATTTGAGTGCAGGTTGCCTTTTCTTGGAGCAATCAATGACTCTTCTGAGCGTCTAGGAGTGAGGTTACAGAGAGTGAAACTTAACTCCCCTTGCCTTCAAAATAGCATCCCATCCCAAGGGACTCCAGGCTGCCAAGAGTTCCTTATCTATCCTGCAGTGGACCTCACTATCTAGTCTATTTCTGACTCCTCCCCCTCCGCCCATTTAAAAAAAAAAAAAGTGGGTCTGGGGGTGGAAAAAGGGACACCCTGCCCCCAGCTCAGATTTTGTAGCCCACATGTTGGAGAGTGATGATTTGCTGCAGTTGCTGCCACTCCAGAAACTCCCAAGCCGACTGACACGTTGCACTCTTTCATTACAGGACACTACTTCCGTGTGCCGCTGGGATTCAGTCGCTGCACTAGCAGTCCATCAGATGCAGACTGTGTTAGATTATATGCAATGTGTGTTTTGGCAAGGAAATGCAGATGGGCTAAAAACCTACTTACGTTTGAATAGTGGAAGCTTTGTATGTGGCCTGTGGACATTGGTGGGACCTGGAAATATCATTAGCCCTTTATACTTTTCCTCCTCCCATCTTTAGACAACCTTGTCCTACTTTTCGTAAACATTATAGTTGAGTTTCTTCATTTTTTTTTTACCTTGTTTGACAGTCTCCAAGCTTACTGATAGGATTAATACCTAAGTCATACTATGAAAGCAAATAAAGACAGAAGAGAACACACAATCTCTTTATAATAGGAAGTGCACATGAGGATATTTGAAGTTGTTTGTACCTTTTTTTAAAAACATAGTGGAAGTGAATGAAATGATCTCCCTGAAGAATAGCAGTTCCTTCTCTCTGTGACTCCTGGTTCCTCCATTTAGAAGTTATTTATGGAATCGTTTTGTGCTTTTTAATTATTATTATTTGCATTGAACTCTGGGCCCGGCACATGTTGGGCAGGTGAGCCACATCCCCAGTGCTGGAATTACTTTAAGTAGAATGAACTAAATAATGATTTTGGAGATGAAAGTTTTTCTGTTTGTTTAAATTCTTTTCCTTCTGTATTTAGTGTGAAATGTGTAGAGTAGGTAGCATGTGAGTTATTCCTGGTGGTTTCCCCCTCTGAAGTTAAGAGTTTCTTCTTTGACATAGCCCCTTGGTGAGCTTTGGGAAACTCAGCTGAAGGCTGGTATTGCAGGTTCAGATTCTGTCAAAGGAAGACCCTGTTGTCCCTGGAACTAACTGAGCAGCTAAGCAGTAAGATTTACAGCATTTTGTGGTGACCTCTAACATATACCACTTGTTAGAGCTTCTGGTATTGGATCTCCATTTTGTTCAGGTGTTTTTTTTTTTTGTTTTTGTTTTTTTTTGTACTGGGGATTGAACCTAGGGGTGCTTAACTTCTGAGCCATGTCTCCAGCCCTTTATTTTTTGTTGTTGTTGTTTTGTTTTGTTTTGAGACAGGGTCTCACTAAATTGCTTAGGGCCTCGCTGAATTGTTGAGACTGACTTTGAACTTGTGATCCTCCTGCTTCAGCCTCCTAATTTGCTGGGATTACAGACATGAGCCACTGCACCCGGTTATTTTTTGGGCTATTTTTTTGAGATGAAATTGCGGGTGAGGTTTGATCTTTAAGTTTAAATCTGTGAGGGCTGGGTCTGGCAAAATGCTTTTACCTTATGTTCCCTAAATGCTCTGCCAGCAGGAAGGTTGCTGAATGGTGAATCAGCTCCCTCTGGCTTCCCTGCAGTGGCAGATGTAGATTCTATAATATAGTTTCTTCCCTTGGACTCTGCTTATTGAAGTTTTAGTACATTATTGTGTCTTAGAAATATTGTTTCCCATTTTCACTGGTCGTTATGGTATTAATATAGGATAATTCATTTCTTTGATCAATTATAAAAAATAGAAGTAGAATGTTGAGAGCTGGAAGGTTGCTTACTTGCTTCGTTTATTTATTTAGTTAGCTTTTCGTTGGGCCTTGCACAGGCTAAACTCTACCACTGAGCTGCATCCCTATTTCATACACTCTATTTTTAAGTGTAAGACTTTTAAAGCATCACACATATGTGTGGTCAGGCCTCCCTTTAAAAAAAAGTCTTTACCGTCATCTGGTGAGTTAGTGTGGAAATTTATAGATTTAGTGATCCTAAAATTAGACAACCTGAATAACTTTCCAAATGGGAAGAAGTATAATAGATATTAGCTTAGATAACTTAATTCTTAGTTCACTGCCCTTTTTATTCATATATATGTATATGTATATACACACATTTATATACATGTGTGTTTGTGTGTATATATATATATATATATATATATATATATATATTTATATTTGCCCCCACTCTTGGTTCTGGGGATTGAATACAGGGGCACTGGGTTACATCCCCATCCCTTTTTGTTCTTTATTTTGAGACAGGTTCTTGCTAAGTTGCTGAGGGTCTCACTAAGTTACCCAGGCTGGCCTTGAACTTGCAGTCCTCTTGCCTCAGCTTCCCAGGTCGCTGGGATTAAAGGGTTGTGCCACTGTACCTGGCTTATATTTCATTTTTAAGTGTATAGAAGAAGGTTGAAACAAAAAAGTCTTAGAAGCTATAAATATGTATATTCTAAGTGTTGGTAATCTATTCTAATGTGACCTAGGGAAGCCCTGAGCTATTATTACATATCTTAGAGAATGTGATAGTTCAACACCATGATCTTCATTCTTTTTTTTTTTTTCCTAGGAGAGAGGGACAGTGAGAGAGGGAGAAAGAGAGAATCAATTTTATTCAGTTTCCCACATGGCCTTTGTTGCTCCAAGACTTCCTTGCGTAGATGGTGCTGGGGTTTGAACTCGAGTACTCGTGCATGCCAGGCAAGCGCTGTATCCGCTGAGCCACTGATCCAGCCCTGATCTTCATTCTTGGGAAGAAAAAAGGTTTACTTTTTTGATAGTACAGAGGAAGATCATCCTTTCTACCTGTGAGTTCAATTACTGCTGTTAATAGGACACTGATCCTAAAAAGGAAGCTGCCTTGTTTTTCCATTTAAAAAAATGCTGTAACCTTCCTACATTACCACAAATACCTTAGAGTATTTTAGATTATGTTTGAAAGTGAACTTTACTTTGATGGCGAGTGGCTTTTGTGAAAGGGTAACAGGTCCTTGTGTTTGTAAGTATTCCAAAACATTTCATTTTTTCTTCCTATTAGAAAGTAGGGGCGTTTGGAGTCTCCAAATTTCCTCATTTTTAATGACCAATTTTTCTTTTGATTGTGCTACCTCATTCCATTTTTGTTGATGAACATTTTGAATTTCATTGAAAAAAAGTAAAAACATTTCTAGTTTGAGCTTTTTAGCCATTTTAAGATCTGAATCTGATTATTTTGATGACTTGCAGAACATAATTATTAGCTCAAGGAAGGGCCAGATATCATTTTTATGTGTTAGTTTCAATACTCCTTTGCAAATATTTGCCAAGTTTTTCTTTCTGCTCTAGTTCCACATTCCCAACTTGGACCATCTGTTAGCTTCTTGGTTTTGTGTCTCAGAAGGGGCTTCTCTACAGTCAAAATTAATTCATCTTTCTCCCTTACAGGTACATTGTAAATAGCCCTGGAACAGCCTCACCGTGTTCTTTCGTAGATTAGTGTTATTTAGGTGTGCATCTATTACAAAAGACAATCTAACTAGGCTCTAGGATTTAAAATAGTAAAAGTCCATGATTATTCCACTGAATTATACCTATTAGTTAATAGTTCTGTGTGTTTGTGTGTTTATGTAGATGTGTGTGGAGCATGGGAAGAATTAGCTTCTTAGAAAATAAAGTTATGTGGCTAGACGTATAATTTGGTAGAGTGCTTGCATGAATGAGACCCTAGGTATGATCCTCCTCAGCTCTGCCGAAACACCATCACCACCACCACCACCACTGCCAATAAGTAAAATTATTGATCTATGAAAGTGGATACTTGAGCTACCCCAACAAGACATGCAGTTCAGGTAAACGCCACCTGCTGGCTGTGGAGATGTGTCTTTGGACTCCACTCGCTCTCACCTGCAACCACATTACTAAATCTGATCCTTCCTATATAAAAAGTCTGGAGGCCCCATGGTGAACAGAACCGCAATTGATAAGAAGATCTCATCAGAAGCAGGGTATGGGAGAGAAATAAAAACAACGTGAGTTTCAAAAAGCAGGGTATTTAAAATTCCTATTCACTTTTAAAACAAGCCAGATTCCTTGGCTTTAAAATCTGCTTCTGAATCACCCTCTCAGCTGTTGCGGAAGTAGTACAGCTAAGTGAGCTGGTGAGACAAGTTCACTCACAATCATAGAAACAAGTCCTCCTTTATAAACGTTTATGGAAAATCTTGCCCCAAAACATCATGCTTTCCATGCTTGTGTTCATCCGTTTGCTCCTTTTCTTGGGTCTCAGCAGAATGGTTTGCATTAATGCCAGATGTATAAAATAATTTATTATAATGTTTGAGGAAATCTTTGTTTCTTTTATTCATTGTTGTGCTACAAATACCTAAGACATAGTAGGTGCTCATAAATATTTGTTGAGTGGTGAATTTTCTGAGCTTGGTCTTCTCTCCAGTTATTGAGCAGAAGAAGGTTTTGGGATGCGGAGGAGCCACAATTTTTGTCTTGTTTTGCTTTAAGGAAAACAAATTAAAGCAAACTGTCTGAGCAACAAGTTACCACATACCAGGTGGCTTGAAACAACAGAAAGGTATCCTCTCAAAGTTCTAGAGGCTGGAAATTCACAGTCACGGTGTTCTCTAGACTCCGGGGACATAGCCTGCTTCCAGCTTGTGGTAGCTGCAGCTCTCCTGGACTTCCTTGGCTTGCGATGTTATAACTTCAGTCTGCCTCCGTGTCCACATGGCCATCTTCCCTTTTATGCCTGTATCCAGATTTCCCTCTTGTTAGACTATCAGTCATTGGTTTTGCAACCATCCCAATCCAATAACAGCTCATGTAAATCTGATTACATCTGCAAAAATTCTATTTCCAAATAAGGTCACCTTGACGGGCCCTGGGTGGACATGTTTTGAGATACTACTCAATCCAGTACAAGAAGGCTGAACAGCATGCCAAATATGAGATGATCTCGGATTTTAAGATGTTATGTATGGTACATATCACAGTGTCTAAAGTGGGGTGTGAATGACATTTTGGACATGACAATTTGGTTTTGGAGGGGCTGGGTTATACATCACCCACCAAATGCTAGTAGCACCCCTACCACAGTTATGACAACCAGTTTCCAACCATTGCCAGATAGAGGGGATTGCCACTGCTGGAAAACTGCTTGTATACAGGTAGAAAATGGTATTTCTCAGAAGTACGTCTTTAAAAAAGAGTGTTCGTTGGTTAGCACGTTAGATGTTCAAGCTGATTATGCACAAGTCAACAAATGATACTTAAATATCAAGGTGGTCCCTCTTATTCTCATAGCATTAATATAATTCTAGTGATGTCGGCCTAGACCAAGAGATTATTTTCTGAAGGGCAAAGACCAGACCTGTCTGGGTTGCTGCAGTGTCCCCAGGGCCTAGCACAACAAGATCATAACCACAGCAACATGATCAAGTGCTCTATTGCAGTGTCTGTCACATGGGAAGTGCTCAGTCCATTTTGGGCAGAACTGAAGCCATGCGTGGTTTGCATGCTTTTATGTATTTTGACTTAAAGAAATAAAATATTTGCTAAATTAGAGAAGGGAACTTCTTCCATTGACTCTTTTTGAGGGTGGGGATATTTTGATCCTTAGGTCAGCAGGACCTGTATTGATGCTGAGCCACAGCCCCAGACATCCCCAGCCTGCTTTTTATTTTTTTAAGACAGAGTCTTGTGAAGTTGCTTAGGGCCTCACTATGTTGCTGAGGCTCGCTTTGAACTTGCAATCCTCTTGCCTCAGTCTCCTGAGTCACTGGGATTACAGGTGTGCACTGCCACGTCCTGCTTTCTGAGTTTTTTTATTCCTCTAATCTGAGGATAATGTGCTGAACCAGACAGCTGTGATCCTTACCCTCTGGAAAATTCACTCTGTGGTTAGGCTGCATCACAGCCAATGAATAACTGCTGGGACTGTAAGACGTCGGGGCAGTGCTAATAAAGTACCATTCATTCTCCTCCAGCAGAATTTTCTTTCATGCCAAGTTTTCTACTAGAAGTTCTTTTCTAACAGTAGCTTGTTTCTCTCTTTTTAGGACCACTGAAGCCAGAAATAACTGTATCCTATATTGCTGTTGCAACGATATTCTTTAACAGTGGACTGTCATTAAAAACAGAGGTACTGTCACCTATGGGGCATGTGGAAAAGGGATATTGCATTTAATTTGCACTTAGGTTTTGAACTTTCAGGGTCCTTTTGTAAAGCCATTTAAGGGTGTAGTCTGAAGGCTTCACTGCAACAGACGATACCTTGGACTACAGCTGAGGACTTGGGTTTTGTTTCCACCAGTTATAGAAACTTCAGGATTGAGCAGCATGGAGTTAAACGAATATATATATATAGGCAATTTAGTAAGATCCTGTTCTAGAATTAAGAAATAAATACATAAATAAAAAGGGCTATAGACGTGGCTTAGTGGTAGAGCATCCCTGGGTTAAGTTATGCAAAGGTGAATAAGAAAGGACTTTTATGTCCTCTGTGTGGTCAGGTTGCAAGGGACATTCTTTTCTCATTGCTCTGCCTGAACCACCGCTTCTTGCTTCTTCAGAAATCCTATTCTCTTTTTCAGAATCTTCAGGGGACAGCCTGAAGAATCCTTTAGTTCCTTTTTGCCGCTTGAGACTTGGGCATACCCAAGCCGGGTTCCTTCTACGCTCATGTTTTCAGCCTTTTGATGAGAGTGAGGAAGCATTAGTGGCAGAGGTGGAGGAACCAGAGGCTTTCCTTGGGACTCCAGAAGCCACCACTTTTCTGTGGGTGCCTGGATACAGTCTTCGTCAGTGGCTCCAGGCTTATGTGGTAGGAGATGAGAAAAACACCCTGACTTCCCAGCTAAGGGTGATTTACTGGACAAGGGCCTCCTGTAAGAGTCCAATAGAATGCTGATTTGGAAAAAATTAAGATATCGGGTAATACCAAGAATTAATAAATATATTTTTTCTTTAAATAAATCTTAAGCTGATACATAAAGACACAAAAATGGAAAGAATGAGTATATTAAATATCTACTTTACATTTTCAAATTGGGTGACAGTGACAGTGGTGTCTGCTGTGCTAGGGAACATTTGAGCTGTTGAGGTCGAATTTGATTTCCATAACATTTGGGGGTTTTCTTTTGTTCCCAGGGCACACTTTGCTCAAGTGCTTATGTCATAACTTTTAACTAACTTTTATTCTAATAAAGAATAGTCTTCCTCAGTTTATCTGTTAAAGGTTAGTAGTTGAAAGAAACATTGGTATTTTTCCATGTCGAGTCACAATCTGTCATGCTTATACTGATCCGGGCTTTATCCAACATGGGATTTTCTTGGAAGTAAAGAAATCCAGACTTTTTTTTTTATATCTCAGAGAGGAATGAGTAGGATTTATGATTCTCTTTTGACATCTGAGAAAAAAAGAGGAGAAAATATTCATTTATTTTTGAAGAAATCACATAAAGTTATTCTAAATGCTTATTCTTATGTAGATGGGAAAATCCTGCTATAAAAAGGATTTTTTGAAATATTTTTAAAAGTTGAAATTTGTATTCAGCAGCATGTCTTGTCTATTTATTTTAAGCTTTAATTTTAAGTCTGATTTGAATGGAGGCTAAATTTAGTTACCTCCTTCTTAGATCACCCTTTAATAACATGGGAAAAGCATGATTTTACTGAGTTTGTGTTCTTTGGCTATATGGGTTGGTATAAATCTTTTTATTGGGGTATTGTTTTTGATATACATAGGACACTGTGTTGTGTTTACAACTGATAAATTGTGTCTCAAGATTTCTAAATATTCTCACTGATAACTTGCCATTCTGAAAATCACTGATGTGGGATGGTTCTTCCTAAATATGGCAAAGTCCAGTTTTTATAAACACTGTTGGTGTGAAAGAACCATTATTACAGGGAACAGACTTTTGGGTCAATACCTCAGTTCTGCTATTGGTTCTAAATTGCAGGACACAGTGACACAGGGAGATATTTGCCACTGCTGTGACTGTGCTGATCCAACTTGGAGGTCTTCCTGCTGGCCTTGGCTAATGCTTCTCCTGGAGCAGCTGCCTTAACCAAGTCTTCTGTCAGGACCCTGCTCTAACTACGTCCCCTGGTGGCTGCTTAATGACTACAGCTGTTACTTAGGCCATGGGAAATCTGGCAAGAGTCATGATGTCTCTCACGCCTTAGCTTCTTACATCATGCCCTTCTGTAAAGCAGCCAACTTTGTGGGATGCAGAAGTTGATGAAGGAAGAATGTCACAGCTATCAGCATCTCTCTAAGGGCCAGCTACTCTGAGCACCTAGGAAACTTTCAGCTAATTTGGATCTAATGATGAAACGCCTTAATCCTGTGCTTTACCGTGGTATCTAGCCATCAAAGCCATTTCCTCCATCACAGACCCTTTTCAAGCCAATACAACATTAAGTAATTTTCAAAAGCCATTTAATGTGCTAGATTGCATCATTGTGTAATATTAGACCATTTCTATTTTCCTGGGCACCCAAACGGTTATAAATCAGGAGGTAGCGTCTTGTTTTTATTTTCTAGTTAATAATCCTAAATTAATTTCAATTGTGATTATGATTCATATATCTTGGTCCTAGAATAGTGTATTTTTGCACACAGGAGACAGTAAATTATTGACTCGGGATTTTTTGGAAACACTTAATTTTGGTCCCACTCAAATTTGATTATATTGAACATTTCATGTATATTATTCACATACAGATATAGTGATATATATTCTAAAATTTGCTTTACCAATTTATTAAAATTATAAAGGATATTATGTTAATGCAATGGTAAATCTTCAGTTTTGTGACCATTGATTTCTAATTTTTGAAATACCTGTTGAAATGGTTTCTGAAATTTTGTTATTGAAATATGGTCACATTTAAAATTTTTTTCCTATTAAGCTAACTTCAAATCTGCAGTTTCAGAGAATATGTCACAATAGGCTGTAGAAGGGCCAATTCATTCATTCATTTATTTATTTATTTTCAAAGAGAGAGGGACACTGAGAGAGAGAAAGAGAGAGAGAAGAAGACAGAATCAATTTTATTTAGTTTTTCATGTGGCCTTTGTTTCTCCGAGATCTCGCTGTGTATGTGGTGCTGGGGTTCGAACCCACGTACTTGGGCATGCCAGGCAGGAGCCACAACTGCTGAGCCACTGCTCCAGCCCCAGGGCCAATTCATTTAAACAAATAACTTTTAAGTGTCTGGCTCCAAGGCACTGTGCTTGGTGCTGGGGATAGAAACAAAGATGGGTAGGAGGCTCAGGGCCTGGAAAAGGGTCCAGAGTAGGGCAGGATACATTTCTTTATTTTCCTAAACCAATTATAAATTTTTAATCCCTTTAGCTGGAAAGTAAATATAGCAAATTCTAAACTTTAGGCTCATGCTGCTTGTTTTAAGCCCACAGCTATGAGGCTGACTCTTGGAAAGGGAATCAAATAAAGGTCAAATAAGGGCTAGGAGGGAAATTGGTGTGTAATGGAAGTATTTCTACGTCCCAGTCAGAGCCCTGGTTTTAAGCAGTTCTTGTTGCTGTCAGAGAGACCCTGGTATAATCACTACGTTATGTGGAGTATCTCCTTAAGTTTATTTTAGTGGAATTTGACCTGTATTACATGTGAACAAGCAAAATGTCATACAGAGTCTTCTTTTTAATTATTCATGGTGGCATTTATTTGGCCCTAAATTCTACATGGGTATGTATGGAATGATACTGTTTTGGATTTTATAGGGTTTACTTTCTTTTTCTTTTCTAGTGTTTCCTTCTTTTACCTTTATGGTTGGTGGAGAAAATATGGCAAATATTTGACACTGGGTTTTTGTGAGTCTTAAAAATTTTTTCTTAGAAACACATCATGTCTGTTACTTTCCTGTGATCAAGAAGTCCCTGGTGGCCCAACATGGTGGGCCGTTGTGACTCATTTTGCTGAGTTCTTTACTGTACCACATTCTTTTACATTTGCAATTGCTTCCAACTATTATTTGTTAGGTCAGTTAGTATTTCCTTCCTTCCCTCCTCCCTCCCTCACTTCCTTCCTCCCTCCCTTCCTTCCTTCCTTCCTTCTTTCCTTTCTTTTAAAGAGAGAAAGAGGGAGAGAGTGTGAGAGAGAGGAAGAGAGAATTAATTTTATTTATTTTTTGTCTGGCCTTTGTTTCTCCCATACTTAGTTGTGTATGTGGTGCTGGGGTTCAAACCCAGGTCCTCATGCATGCCAGGCAAGCACTCCAACCGCTGAGCCATTGCTCCAGTCCCCAGTTAGTATTTTCTAACTATAATTTTATAACTTTTTCTCTGATTATAAGTGGCATTTATTCATTATAAAGACTAATAATGACTGCTGTTAACATCCATGTATTTTTAGTCCTTTTTGCCTTAAACATGCTTTATATATTGAATATTTTAAAAATAAAGTTTCCATTTAAAAAATAAAATTAATTTTTCTTTGTTTATTATATTTTAAAGTAGAATAACTTACATTTTGTGCACTCTGAGGTGCATACGATTTATTCACATGGTTCAGAATCAAAAGGTACTAGAGTATCTCTGATGAGAAGTCTTCCTTTCACCTTTTTGCTACATATCTGGTTCTTTTCTGTAGAGATGGCCAATTTTTACAGTTTCTATGTACCTTTCCAGAGAGATTCTATGCAGAGCATACACATGTGTGGCCACCCCCTACAAGTTGTATTATTTTACATTGCTTGGTATCTTACCTTATTTTGCTTAAAAAGTCGTATCTTGTAGGTTGTTCGTAATAACACATCAAGAACACTGTTTCCTTCGTATGCCAAATGGTGTGCTGTTGCTTGGCTGCATGGTGATATGTTTTGCTTTTCTTCTATGGATGGACACTTAGGTGTTTTTACAAGACTTTGCTTTTACAAATGTGTTGTAGAGGATAACCTAAATACATATCATTTGCCACATTTGGGGACATATGTGGAGGATAAATTCCTTGATGTAGAATTTCTGGGTCAAATAATATACACATTTTAAGTTGTAATAGATAGTCTAGTACCAAGAATGGTACTGTGTGCTCAGTAAGTGTTCTGCATGAATGAAGGAATGAGTTGCCAGACTGTTCTCCATAGGTTGTGCCAGTTCACACTCCTGTTGGTGGAGGAGGGGAAGATCTCCTACTCCTGCGTCCTTACCAACACAGTTTTAATAGCTCATTACACTCTGGTTATACTTTAATTATTCTCCCATTTTTAGACTTATTTGCTTCTAGATTTTGCTCTAAAAGTGCTGTGGTGGTCAATTCTGTGCGTAAATGTTCGTAACCACATTTTATATTAGTAGAGTAACTGGCTAGACGTGAAGTTTTGGGATCTAAGAATGTGATTTGTCTGGTTTATGATATATATTCCCAAATTACTTTCCAGAAAAGTTATGCTATTTGATATTCCTATCAGAAGTAGATGCAAATCCCTCAGTTACTGTATTCTAGCTAATCATTTTGCTGTGTTTTTTAAAATAAAAAGGGAATATTTATTTGATATTTATAGACAACTTTGAGCATACTTAAATGAGATGTGGTTTCCAGACTGTTGAGAATGCTGTGGATTTCTGGTACTAAAGATCATTATTTATTTATTTATTTATTTTTTGGGGGTGCAACTTTAAGAATTCTGATTCTGTAAGGATGGCCCGTTTCTTTCAAGCCTAATGCAAGAACATAATGTGGCTTCTGGTAGGCCTGGTGTTTCCCAGTGATCCTATATTAGATCCAGATTGCCAGAAATTCCTTACATGTCTTTGGAGACGTCTTAGGATCAAATAGGAACTGCTGTTGTGTCTCCGCATGGGGAGACAGATAGCGGGAACCAATGAGACAGTTCCAGAACATGGAGATCAGTGAATGAGTCTGCATTGACACACTGTGTGTTACACTGATAAACTGGCTCGTCTCCGAGGTTCAGGATCTCTAGAACGTCTTTCTTGAACTGGGGGCAGAGATTATAGTTACGTCTTTGAAGAGTAAATTTCTGACATCTTTGATATGCTTTAATGGTTACTTGTTTTCTATACTTGTTCTACTTTCTAAATTTGTTTTATTATAACCAAGTAATCACATAACATGTTCAAATGCAGGTGTTTATATGTTTGAATGCTGGAGGTTAACTAATTATTCCTTATTAGCTGTAAAACTCATGATATGTACCTCTCTATGTTTAACGTATGTTTTCCCCCTCTTGCATGGTATGCAGAAATGGGCTTGATACTGATTTTCACTGTGTAGTGGCTCTTAACCTCAGTTTCCTCATCAGTAAAATAGGGATAATAATATCTATTTAATGGGGCTGCTGTGAGTGTTAACTGAGGTAGCATGTAAAGCAGCAAGCTCAGATTATGGCGTATGGTTATTATTTAATGTTGAAGAGTGCAACGACTGTCCTATGAAGGGAGTCATTTTAAATTATAGGCTATCACTAAGGGAAATGTGTAAGAAATTATTTGCAGATTCAGGGATATCTTGACAAATTGAGGCTTTATTAATTTGGCATAATGAATAGAGATTAATTAAAATGTGATAGGCCTTATAAATTTGGTATACAATGAATAGAGATTAATTATTATACTTAATTAAAATGTGATAAATCCCGCTAAGATTTTTTGAGAGATTCATATTTTTAATGTACATAACTATGCTTGTTTGTTTATAGTGTCAACAGTCTTCAAGTCTTTACTACTGTAGTTAGCTTACACTACCTGGTCCAGAGTTTTACAAATATGCATTATTAGGCCATATGCAGATTTGAAAGAAGTTAGAATATTTTGGATATTTTATATGAAAGTACTTTATAACCATCATGAATACATTTTTTCTCTTGAAGCCTATCTCTTATACATATACTTACGGATAAAGATTTTAACTATGAAACAATTCAGAATTAAAAACAAACTTATATGATGTTATCTTAGTAGCAACCTTTTTCAGAAACAGCTTTCTTACCTTTATTTTGTGTCCTTCATTTTCCAGGAGCTGACCAGTGCTTTGGTACATGTAAAACTGCATCTTTTTATTCAGATCTTTACACTTGCATTCTTCCCAGCAACAATATGGCTCATTCTTCAGCTTTTATCAATCACATCTATCAATGAATGGCTCTTGAAAGGGTATGTTTAAATCTTTTGAAGGGTGTACTTTTAATGGGGCATCCGTAGTAATGTTGTTTCTATGGCAACTATATACAAAAGGGCTTGTGTGTACTGTCTTATAAGGAAATAAAAACACTTAACATTATTATTTTTTAAAACAATAGTGTTTAATTGAAAAGATTCATCAAGGAATTATTTAACAGCATCTTAGAATACATCCCCCATGCTTAATCTTAAGGAAATAGGATGGACACTGTTTTGTGAATTTTAAAGAGGAAAAATGGCAGGAACCTGAGGTCGTAAGATGTGTATGCATGTGTATAGTATAGACTCTCCATCAGATGCTTCAACTTTGTATTCTGCATCTTAACAAATGTATACAGATAATGACTGAGAATAATATGTTTTTTCAAAATGTACAGGAAAGAAAAAGATATATTTGTGGGACAAATATTTACTCTTTTACATGTTCTGTTTTGTTTGATATAATAGCTGAATTAACAGTAGATTTTATTAGAATATTTTTCATTAAAATGTCATGTTAGATGAAATAATTTAATAATTAAAAATTATTAAAATGATCTAAAACTAAACACATTATAGCATCATAGTATGACAGTTAAAGTGCTAAACTTAGAGCCCAAAGGTTGACTTCTGATCCTGTCCCTAACATGACTTTAAGCAGTTATTGAATAGTTTTGTACCTCAATTTCCCTATCTATAAAATGTAATCACACTTTTACTTCTTACTTTATATGATGTGGAGGATACCAATTGAGATCACTTACTTATTCAAGTCACCTGTTTAGCCCCTCCTATGTACCAGAAGTTATTACAGGTAACCATGGAGAGTCAACAGTGTGAGCAAACTGGTACTGTGCCAGTTCATTTTGGGTCCTGGGGAGACTCGGGGTATCTATAAGCAAGTAAATAGAAGAGAAAGAGAAGAGGTGTGAAGAGTTCAAACCGTGATGTGTTTGAAAGTGGTTACAGACAGGCTGTTGATGAATTTGAATTGCAGAATTTGTTGAAGGGTCAGTAAGCAACTGTGATGGCCAGATCTTAGTGATGTGGAGAAGGATAATATGATGTGGAGGTGGGAAGGTCATCAGGAGTAGGTATACAGAGCCTGCTAAATAAAGTATTCAGATTTTATGCTAAATGCCACAGGAAGCTATTGCAGGAACTGAAATGAGGGACTAATGTGGTCTGATTTTTTATTTGCAAATGATTCTTCCTCTGGTTGCTATGTGGGGGGTAGGATAGTAGAGGCCTCTGAGAAGCAGCTAGGAAATGAGCTTGGAGACGAGAGGAGAGGCAGTGGTGCAGTAGAGAGAAACGAGTGTGCGCAGGGTTGATTTTAACAGGGCAGCTGGAGTCCACGGGAGGAGAGGATGGAGAGCGAGGACTCCTGTTTTAGATATGAGCCACTGAGTAACTGGCAGCATCCTTAACTGAGGAGAAACAGGTTAGGAGCAGAGGGAGAAATGAAGAGTGCCATTTTGGCCAGATTCGAGTTCTGAGAGAATGGACATGAAATTTCATTTAAAAGCATATAATCCCACGTAAATAAGATGGCATCATTTTAGAGCAACTCTGTGTGCATCAGGAACCAATAGTTACTGAGTGTCTGCTGTGTATAGGCCACTTTAAGAATAGGAAGATATTAACTCGGTTTCCTCGTCTTCAGAGAACTTCCGACCTAGGTGGACGTAGGGGATAATGTACATGGTTGTTTATTATGATGAAGAGCGGGCAGCCAGGTGCAGTAGCGCATAGCCGTGATCCCAGCATCTTGGAAGGCTGAGGTAGGAGGATGGCAAGTTCAAAGCCAGCTTCAGCTACTTAGTGAGACACCAAGCAATTTAGTGAGACCCTGACTCAAAATAAAAAAAAATATAAAAAAGGGCTGGGGATATGGCTCAGTGGTTAAGTGCCACAGGGTTCAATTAATGTTACTAAATAATTAATAAATAAATAAATAAAATAAAATAAAATAATGAAGGGACAGCCTTTGTTTTGTCAAACAAATGGTAAAACCAGCTAAAGGATAAATGGTTCAGCAAGGGTTGTAAGTTCTTTAAGTGGAAAGTTCAGAAATGAGACATTAGGAAGAGTCAAAGATTAAAAAAAATACTTCAGGCCAAGTCAGCAAAGGTATGCTCTACTGGGCTGAGGAGTTTGGGTTTGAAGCTACAGATGAGGAAGAGCTCTTAAAAGTGCTAAAACGAGAGAATAGGAGGTCACTGAGGAAGATTGGTCTGATAGCAGTGTACCATGTTGAAGCATCGTGCTTGTAATCCAGTCCGTTAAATAAAATAAACGTGTAGCTCTCACCTTGGCGAGTTAGACTGGAAGAAGCACATCCTGGTCTGACTCCTTTAGCAGAAGCGGTTTCCTCCCATCCCCTGCCTAGTTGGAGAACACACTTAGTGCCTTAGCTTGAGGGAGGGAGTTGAGGCCTCCTGCCTCAGGATCCTGTTGAAAGGGACTCTGAGCACTCTTTTCATCTTGTGGTAAAGGGACAGCAGGGAGGTGAGAGCCTTCAGCACTTCTGAAAGTGTCTAGACTCTGGTGAAAAGAACTCCACAGGGATGGTGGCAGCCATGGAAGAGAATGGAAAGTGGGTTGTGGTGACCAGTTAATTTGTTTTTGCAGTCATAGAGGTTTGTTTAAGAAAGTAGACACATATCCAAGGGAGAATAAGGGCCAACTCAAGACAGAGACACCTGTGGGGGTGAAGCAAGGAGCATGCATTCAGGGGAGAATCTGGGTCATCTTGAGAGTGAGAGACACCATTTCAGGGGATCTCAGCTCTTCTTTTAAAGGAAAGTTGGTGCAGGACAGGAAGGGTGACCAGTTAATTTATAAGGAGTAAGTGGAGTCTCATGTGACTCCAGAGTTTTAAACGGGATCATTAGGTGAAAACTGGTTCCTGTGGTAAATTCACAGGAAAAAAATTTATTTTTTAGAAAACATAAATTTGTTCTGGAGATCTATTGCACAACACAGGACTATAATTAATAATGTATTACATACTTTGAAATTTTTAAGAGAGATCTTAAGTGTGGTCTGCACAACGCATACAAAGATAACTCTGTGAGGTAATGAATATGTTAATTAGGTTGATCATGGTAATCATTTCACAGCACAGACAATATACAAAACATGTTGAATACCCTAAATACATTCATGTTTTATTTTTCATTTATGCCTTAATAAAGCTGGAAAAAAGAAAATATATAAATTCAACATTAGACACCTTTCATTTGAGGGAATAATCTAGCTATAAATTTGGCAGTAGTAGTTAGGGCTGTAAACATCAATTTAAAAGTGTTTATATGGATTAAGAATAAGATTGAAAAGACAGCAAGAAAGCCACCCTCCTTCCCCAGACAAAAAACCAGAGTAGTTTAAAAGGAGATAAAAGGATGATGAAGTAAGGCAGTAACCAGGAAGATGAGAGTGTCCTGAGAAGCAAGAATGTAAGGAGAGCGAATGGGGAAAGGACGGTGCTGGGTTTGGAGATTTGCAGATCACAGGCTACTTTACATTCACTTTTAGACTAGTAGAAAGGGGATAAATCCAATTCCAGAGAAATTAAGAGAAAAGAGGTTGTGGAGTCGTGGAGGCAGAACCTTCTTTAAAGATCAACAGTGAGTTGCAATGAAAAGTGTAGGATTGTGTCTTGAGGGGAAACGCTAGCAATGTTGCTGTCAGTAACCTACATTTATACATTGAATTTCCTTAAGGACGGGATAATACCTTATGCATCCTTTGTTTTTTCAATACCCTTATGTAGTACCCTACTCATATATTCAATGTATAGTTTAGAAGTTTTTCTTTTTTAAGATAGGTAGAATTCTGCTTCTTTGTACATGAAAGGGAAAGGGCAGCAAGAGAGAAAAGACTGAAAAAAGTTAAAACAATTGAAAATACCTGCAACGGTGATAGGGAAGATAAAAGGCTGTACGAGGAGTCCTAGAAAAGTAAATGTTTGACCCTGGATGCCAGAATAAAAGTGTAACTCTAGACAGCTGGCTTTGGGAGTTTGGGCAAGTTATTGAGCTTCTCTCTTAATTTCAGTTTTCATTAAAGTGAGAATAATACTTCTGAAGAATCAGTGAAGCAGCGTGTGTGCAGTGTTGAGAGCAGTATCACTATAAATAGTAAATGCTTACTGTTAGTGACGATGCAGGTGGAACCTGAGAAAGGTGCAGGTATTGGGACTTCGTAATAGGATGGACGGTGTTAGCCTCACTTAGGAAGATGCCTTAGAGAAGACCAAGCTGGGTGTGATAGTATGCACCTACAGTCCTAGCTTCTCAGGAGATCGAGGCAGGAGGGTTGCTTAAGCCCAGAAGTTCAAGACCAGCCCGGGAAACATAGCAACACTCATCTCTAAATATAAAAACAGTGAAAATTTAAAAAAAAAAGTATTGAATTGAATGAGTTGGAAATCCTGTGAATTGGCTTTTCTTATGTTTTAATCAAAATTAATTAAAATATTTTTTGTTTTTACTTTTTCTAAAGAGCTAACATAAGTTTACTGCATAGAGTTTAGATAATACATTCTCATAAGTCAATAAAAGTAATCTGTAAGCATACCCATTCAAAATCCAAGTCAGATGCACTGTGTCCACCATGCCCTGGATGAATTTCCACTTACTCGGGGTAGCCACTTTATCCTCCTGGAAGGTATATTCTATATGAATCCCAAGTAATGTTTTTTTATTTTTAGTTCTTAGATTTACTACTCATAGTTTGGTTTGCTTGTTATACAATTTATTTTGTATCTTAAAAAGAAGAGCCTTGTTGTCAGGATCTTGGGAGTATAAACATAATTTAATAAAAACAAAATTTAGAACAGAAACTAGAATTCATGACAGAGTCTAAGTTCAAAATGTATGGTTGTGTCAAGCCTAATTCTATAATGAAATTGGAGCATGAAAATGTCTTTTATGAGATTAAAATTGCTGTTTTATGGAAAGAAATTGAAAATGTAAGCTTGTGTTTTATTAAATATTTTTGAACTTTAGATGTAGTTTAGAGCTTTATTTTTACTAAAAGACTTTCTCCAAAAGAATAAGGAACATTTTTACTTTACCTGAAAATAAACCAATAATATTTATCTTTCAATGATTTTCCTCACTGTAACTTGGCTGCGTTTTGAACTGCACAATCAGAGCTTAAATACCTACAAAGCTAAAATTACCCTTGCCTGTAGAACGTAATGAGAGCTCAGAGGCTGTGCATTTGCTACATCTTCCAAGAAATGTTGCCTCGCTCTAAAACACCTAAACTCAACAGGAAATGTGCATCAATAACACTTTCCTACTTTTATTTGCTCAACTCTGCTATTTTAGTATGAATACAGTGAAAGCTATTATAATTGGAAAAAAAAAACTATTTACAATTGGATTTTCTTTTATTTTTCAGTTTGCAGACAGTAGGTTGCATGCCTCCCCCTGTGTCTTCTGCAGTGATTTTAACCAAAGCAGTTGGTGGAAATGAGGTGAGTCCTGGGGGCTAACCTGATTTAAACATAAGTACGTGCTGTGCTTCTTTTGTTCAGAACTATGTTTTGAACATAAAACAGTCATGTTACAGAAAACTCATAAGCACAGCAGCTTATGAAAGAAGTGGTTGTATTCATATTAAGATGATGCTGAAATTTGTGATGTTGAGTGGAATTTAGGGTTTGAGATAGAAGAGTAAGAGAGATGGGTGAAGTAGAGATGGCAGTTTTTGTATCTCAGTGGGAAATTGCAAGTCCAAGAACAGAGGAGTCCAAGGAAAGGAATTTTCTATACAAGACCTAGACTTAGGACATCCCCTATGGGCATTTCTGAGTTCCTAAAAATTTTATAGTAAATTAAATTGGTGGGAAAAGGCTCAATTTGTTTAATGCCAAGTGAAGACAACATAAAAAGGAGAAATGAGACTATTTTTCTAAGATGAGTTCAAAGAAATTATCCAACTACTGGGGGACTGTAGCAAAAGATTTATATTTGTATTTTGGGGTAGCAACTATTCATTTCAGAAGTGATTGACAGGTAGCTCTTCCTTGGTTGAAAGGGCCTTACAACTTCATACTGGCAGATAATCCTCTGTGATGGATTATTTCTCCTTTTCCACCTATATTTGCTCATTCAGAAAACAGTGCTCTGAGGGCCAGGCACAGTGGCATACACCTATAATTCCAGCAGCTTGGGAGGCTAAGGTGGGGGGATCACAAGTTCAAGGCCAGCAATTTAGCCCGCCCTGAGTTACTTAGCAAGATACTGTTTTAAAAGAGAAAGTAAAAAGGATTGGGGATGTAGCTCAGTGGTAAAGCCTCTCTGGGTTCATTCCTCAATATAAAACAACAACAACACAACAACTCCCCCTCACACCCTGCAAAAAAAGAGAATGCTCTGAAGGATGATAGAATGTGTTCCCATTTGTTCATTCTTAGAATTCTGCTCTCTTAGCACCAATTTTCATTTTCATTTTCTTTATCCTTTCTAAGACCATAGTATATCTTTATTGTGTTTCAAAATCAGGTTTGTTGAAAAATTATTTACATTCAATAAACTACACAAGTATAATAAATTCATGTTTTTTAACATATACATATACTGCTGCAAAACCATTACCATAGTTAACATGGTGGCATGACTGTTACCTTCTGTCTTACCTTTGTGCTGCTATAACAGAATACCTGAAATTGGATCATTTATGAAGAACAGAGATTTGTTTCTTACTGTTCTGGTTGTGGGGAAGTCCAAGGCCAAGGGTGAGGGCCCTCTTGCCACATCATCCCATGATGGAGGTGGAAGGGCAAGAGAGAACATGAGAAAAAGAGAGAGCTCACACATGCAAGAGATTGAACTCAGCCTCAGGAGCTCTTGTAACAGGCCTTAATCTGTTCTTGAAGGTGGCGTCTTCATGACCTGAAACACCTCCCATTGGGCCCACCTCCAGGCACTGTTTTATTAGAGATTAAGTTTCTCATGATTTGGGGGAGAAATGTTCATCTTTTTTTTTTTGAGATGAGGTCTCACTATATGCTCCTGGCTGGGCCTGAACTCCTGGGATCAAGTGATTCTCCTGCCTCATCCTCCCAAGTAGCAGGGTCTGTAGGTGTGGGCCACCACGTCTGGCCTGGGGAACATATTCAAACCATCACATCCTCAAAAGCTTCCTGTGTCCTGTTGAGAGTCCTTCCTCCTGCCTTTTTTAGCATCTCTTATCCCTAGGTAACCCCTGATCTGTTTTCCGTTGCTATAAATTAATTTACAGTTTCTTGAATTTTATATAATAGAATCATATAGTATATACTCATTCATTTTCTTGTTTCATTTACTCAGCATAATTCTTTTGGGATTACTCTGTCATATTTATCAATAATTCAGACTTTTTTATTGTTGAATAGTAGTGTTTTGTATGGATATACCACAAATTGTTAATCCATTCACCTGCAGATGGCACTTGGGCAGTTTTTAGTTTTTGACTGTGAATATCTATGTTCACATCTGTAAGTGGACATATACTTTCATTTTTCATGGGAATGTTTAGGAGTGGAATTGCTGTGTTATTTAGTGAGTTTTATGTTTTAGCGTCTTTTGACTAAGGAAGAACTATCTATGTGTATTTTTGATCTCCTGTGAACAGCTCCTGAAGTAGACAGTTTCTATCCATAATATATAAGTACCCTTCTTTAATGCAGATGTATGTTTAACTTTTTAAGAAATTACTGAACTAATTTCCACAGTGGTGGTGCCATTTTATATTCCAACCATTAGTGAATGAGAGTTTCCAGGGTTCCATATCCTAGTAAATGCTTGGTATTGTCAGTCTTTTTAAACTTTGCCATTCTAAGATGTGTATAGTGTTATCTCATTGTAGTTTTAATGTAATTTGCATTTCTCAGTGACTAATAATGTTCAGCATCCTTTAATGTATTTATTTGCTCTTTATCCATGTGTCTTCTTTGTAAAAATGCCTATTAAATTTTTGGCTCATTTTCTTAAATTGGGTGGTTTATTATGTATAGATGAGCATTGAGCATTCAGACATAAAGTCCTTCATCACATATATTTTAAATATTTAAATATTTTAAACATTTTATTTCATTCCTTATCTTGCCTTTTCATCTTCTTACCGTTGGCTTTTGAAGTGCCAGGTGGTAGTGAAGGCTAGAAAGGTGACTGAATTCTGGATATGTTCTGAACTCAGATGATGTGATTGTGAATTGGATTGGGGATGTGAGAGAAGGAGACAGATCAGGAATGACGCCAAGGTTTTTGGCTGCAAAGCGGAAAGGATGGGATTGACGATATAGACAAGAGTACTATATGAGAACAGATTTGGGGGAGGGTCAGTATTAGATTTGGGGAGGTGGAGGCTATGCTGAAGTCAAAGAATGCCAAAATCTCACTGGTTAAATGTGTACATTTATTCATTTTTTATGGCACATGCCATGGGAAGGTCTTTTGCCATCACTAATAAAGACTGGTTGGAGGTACCATCATCTTGTACCATTCCATCTAGATGCAATAGGAAGCATTTTCAGTTGCTGAGAGAGAAAGAGAGAGTGAGATTGGAGAATTATAAATGGACTTTGCACTGCCCAGGCAGGTAGTGATACATGGAACTGTTATTTATGTTGTATTGACCAGCAGAAGTCACATTTCCTTACCAAGGGTTGCCATTCTTGTGCCCTGGAGAGAATAACTGGATCTTCTGAGCACTTGTTATGTCAGTCATGCTGATTAAGATCAAGAGTTTATTTTTTTTTTTGATGTGTTAAGATGCCTACTCTATGTCCAAGAATAAATGTCAGGTAAGAATTATAGATACTAGAATTGAGTTTAGTGAGTGATCTAAACTGGGGATATAAATTAGGGAATCATCAGTGAATAAATGGTATTTAGAGATAAAATTAGATGAGATTACTTAGGAAGAGAGCATAGATGGAAAAAGAAAGAAGCCAGGCATAGTGGCTCATGCCTAAATGCCATCAACTTGGGAGGTTGAAGCAGGAAGATCAATTAAGTTCCAGCCAGCCCCAGCAACTTAGTGAGACCCTGTCTCATGGTAAAAAATAAAAATAGGGCTGGTGATGTAGCTCAGTGGTAAAGCTCTTCTGGGTTTCATCCCCAGTACCACCCCCCTGCCCCTCCTGCCCCTGCAAAGAAAAAGAGAGAGAAAGAGAGAGAGAGAGCACGCGCAAGTGAGTAAGAAGAGGCTCGGGGACTGAACCCTGGGTCCCTCCAGCAGAGTCAAGGTAATAAGGAATCATCAATCAAGGCAACAGAGAAAGCATAATTAGTGAAAAAGAAGCCAAACCAGGAAAACATGGTATTAGGGAATCCAGATGTCCTGGAAACAATGTGAAGAAAGTGTAAAGGAGTAATGAGCTATGTAAAAATTATGCTGATATACTGTGTGTGTGTAAGATGAATTCTGAGAATTAACCATTGCATTATGCTACAAGGTAACCTTGACCAGAATGGTTTTGGTGACCCATTGGGGCGAAAGCTTATTTGGAGTGAGCTTAAGAAAAAATGGGAAGAGAAGAATTAGAGCTTGTATTGAGATCTTTTGTAACAAAAAGAAATGAGGCTGTATTTAAAGGGAAATGTGGAAATCAAGATTTTTTATGTGAAGAAATAATAGCATGTTTCTATCATTATGAGCATGGTATGGTAAAGAGGGAACTGTTAATATGAGAGAGATCGAGAGAGAACAAGTAAGCACTGGAGTAATAGATTAGATTAAATGAGAGAAGATACCCAGTTATATGAGTTTTAGTAGGAGCTTAGACTTTTTATTCATAACAATAGGAGTGAAGGCAGAGTGTGTAGATATAGATGCATTTGTGAGTTTTCTTCTGATGGCTTTTCTTAGTGGAGCAAGAAGCAAGGTCAGCAGTGTGATGATGGAGTAGGTGGTACTAATATTTGAGAAGAGAGGAGAGAGTGCAGTTGCTGTCTAGATGAGAGAGCACATTAACTTGAGTGTGGTAAGATTGCCAGGCAGCTCTGCAGGCCCAGCTGGGATCCATAGATATTTATTTAAAGTGAAGGCAGGCATCACACTTAACTTCATGGAGTAGGAATTGAATTGACTGGTAGCTGCATTTAGCCACGGTTTTTTATGCCAAGGATTTTCAGTTGTCATAATATTAGTGATATTAAGGGTTTAATATGAGTTTTGTTCTGCTGCTTACTTTGGTTTTCTTTCTATTATGGTGAAAAAATTTGATGGAGGAGCCCAATTTGGTATATCTAAGACCTGTGTTAATTGAGTCATTTGTCATATTTTTTTAAAATGTGATTCCCTAAAAAGGTATGTAGGCTACAGTGACTTAAATAACTAAAGTACCTTTTTGTTTTAAAAAGTTCAAAGTTTATCCATTTTATTAACATTAGTAGTATTGGATTAGCATTGAATTCTTCTGAAGTATATCTGCATGTCCATTCCCCAATAGATATTGAAATTATTTACATTGTGTTACATGTTAATAATATGGAATTTACAAATATCTCATTTTTTTCCTAAAAGCTGTGGTTTACTTCCTTAAGTGTTTACATTATACAATTTAAGACATTCAAACATTTTGTAGATGGGGAGCAAGATATATCTTTTCATACATTTTTTAAAAGAACATCAGAAGTGAAATTTAAAGTACAGCCAGACCCAATGGCACATGCCTATAATCCCAGCAAGTACGAAGGCTGAGAAGTAAGAGGACTGCAGATTCAAGGCCAGCTTCAACAAATCAGAGAGACCCTGTGTCAGAAAACAAAAAGGGCTAGAGATGTAACTCTTTGGTAGAGTGCCTCTGAGTTCAATCCCTCTCCAGTACCACACACACACACAAATTTTTTTTTTTACATGATCACATCTTCTGATGTGAAATGAAGAGAACATTTATAGTTACATGAGATTATGGGAGAAAATGATCTGCAAATAGATAACTTTATGTTTAATGTTTTTTCTAAAATTATGTTATCAGATAATTGAATATAGACTTTTGTTGAAGGAAATATAAGACATTTATCTTTTTTATAATGTGTTGCAAAGAAGCATATCTGAAGATGGGAAGTGAATTTGTTGGTATACATAAATGAAAAGGTTTGAAAGCTCTGTCCAGTGTCAGGTGCTATTTGATGAAAGCTTTCGGTGATGCTCTGTGATGCTTGGCATGTAGGGGCTCTAATACTCACATTTTAATTGAACTAGAGTTCAGGTTGCTCACCACTCAAACACCAGGATTTGGAAGACAGGCTGGTAGGAATAAATGTTTATTCAAGGGCCAGCATCTGGAGAAGATGGAGGGGCTGTCAAAGGACTTCTTTTCTTTTTTGCAGCATTAGGGATAGACCCTAGGGCCTCAAACATACTAAGTAAGTACTCTACCACTGAGTAACATCCCCAGCCCTTTTTTTCACCTTTATTTTGAGATGGTCTCCTGAAGTTGCTAGGCTGACTTCAAACTTACAATCCTCCTGCCTCAGCCTCCC
>PVKS010007636.1:0-71982 GCA_004027875.1 Aplodontia rufa | reverse complement strand
CATTCCCAGCCCTTTCGCTCAAATTTTTAATTTTGACACTGGGTTTCACTAAGTTGCTGAGGCTGGCCTTTAACTTGTAATCCTTTTGCCTCAGCCTCCCTAGTTATTGTGATTACCTGTGTGTGCTACTGCACCAGGACTTTCTCTTGATTTTTGAGGGTCGTCTTTACACATTTTGGAGACTCATCATTTTGGTAAACATTTCCCAGTTTTTGTGTTATCTTTTCAGTTTCTGAATGTGTGTGTGTGTGTATATTTTTTTTTGATAGAAATTTTTACTGAAAGTGGTCAAGTTCATTAGTTTCATTCCTTTTGCTTTTTATTTCTTATAAAATCTCTGTCCTTAGGCCATAAAGTCATAATTCAAATTGACCTCTGAAAGTTTTTGTAGTACTGCTTTTAATGATAAGTGTTCAGTTCATTAGGAATTTGTTATATAAAGTGTGAAAAAGTGATCTTTTTATTCCAATTATTGAGCACGTTCTTATTTTGTTAATACTTTGCAATGCTAGACTTTTTGCCCATCACATTCTTACACATAGATAGGACCTGACTGAAGGATGGCTTGACCTATGAGGTGGTGCACAAGTGGTTGTGCGTGTTTCAGTAGAAATTGCTCTGGATTTGGTCTTCTCCCCAGTGACTCCAGGCAGTGGCAGCACACTGTGGCTCCCAGGAAGCCGTGCTGTGCAGCATTCTGTGTTGCCAAGCTATGCTATTTGGTAAGGTAAGTGCATTCAGTATGTTGTTGACTTACGGTATTTTCCTGTGTTTGTTTTCAGGATATAACCCCATTGTAAGTTGAGAAGCATCTGTGTGGTTGACTTACTTTCTGGTGTTTTCTAATTGGTTCCATTGGTTTGTCTTCAGTAGTTTAATGTCTTTTTAAATTGACCCACCTTGATTTATTTTTTCTTCAGGCATATCTTGGCTATTTTTAGTCTTTAATTTATATGAATTTTATAATCTTATTAAAATTTCCAAAATCTCTATTAGGATTTGGATTTGAATCATTTTTGACAATTAGATCAAGTTAAGAAATGACAGTTTTGACGGTGTTGAAACTATCCAAAAATAAAGTCTCATTTTCTGATTATTTCAGCCTTTAATTTCTTTCAGTTAAGCTTACTGTTTTCTCCATAAACAGCTTGTGCATCTTAGAATTACTTCTAGGAAATGTATATTGTTTGATGATTATAAATAATATCTTTTGCTGGGTGTGGTGGTGCATGTCTGTAAATCTTAGGAGTCAGGAGGCTGAGGTAGGAGGGAGGAGCTCAAATTTAAGGCCAGCCTCAGCAACTTAGATGAATACCCTGTTTCAAAAAAAATTAAAATAAGATAAATAAACTAAAAAAATAAAAGAAAGGCTGACTGCCTCCTGGTTTCAATCAATTAATTAATAAAATCTTTGTAAAGTCTTTTTTTTTCCTAGGTGGTTTTTCTTATTTGCAAAAATGCAGTTAACTTTTGTATGTTGATTTGGCTTATGGCTGTTTTGCTAAACTCTAAATAGTTCTAATATTATGCATTTATATATTTGTTTTAAGGTTTTATGTAGGTAAAATAAATACTGTTTTTCTTTGTTTAATCTTTGTATCCTTTCCCTCCCCGTTCTCCTCTTCTTTCTTCCTCTTGCTGTGACTTGTTTGACTTTTAAAAAAAATTGATACAATATTAATGCAAGTGTGTTCATTGTGGGACCTCTTGCATTGCTCCTGATCTTAAGGGGAATCCTTTCAATCTTTAGGATTAATACTTGCAAAATGTTTTTTTTTTTGTAGATTCTCTTTATCAAACTAAGGATGTCTCTGTATTCTAAAGGCCAAAATCATGAATGGTTCTACAACACTCTTAATGCATTTTTCATCTTTTGGGAGGATCATATAGTTTTTTCTTTTAACCTACTAAGGTTGTAAGCCCCACAAAATTGTTATATTTTTAATTTTGTTATGTTTTTGTTAGTTTTGCTTTAAAATATCATGTTTATTAAAGATATTAAAAATATAAAAAGTCATGTGTTTACCCAACTACTTATCATGTCTGGTACTTTAGATAGAGTTTCCACCTGGTGTTATTTTCAGGTCTTCAAAACTCTTCCTCATGGCTCTATTGCATGCACCTTTCAAAATGCCTGATGCATGCAGTAAATGTGTAGGAAGTAATTGTTGAATGAATATGCTCTAACTTCAGTTGTGACATGAGCAATAGCTCCTTTGAAGGACCTCTGGTGTGGACTTCAGTTAACTCTGTCCTTTCAGATTTTTTGTCCTTTCACAACCATACATTTATATCATGAGGTGAAAAAGTAATCGTTAAGACAGTGAAACTTTTCCCAGCTATATGTTCTAATCTATGTAAAATATTTTCATATTATTCTTAAAATATAAAAATCATCTATTTTATAGTGTTTGTCTAATTGGTGGCTTTATTTCAAAGTCATATGTGGTCATTCCGCTTATTTGATAATCTGAAATAACTACTAACTTTTTTGCAGTATCTGTCCACAAAGATTTAACATGATCAATCTTGTTTTTCATTTCCTTAGATTCAACGTTATTTAAAAAGTTTAATTCCAGCATATCTTTAAGCTATATATTATCTGGCTTCTTAGGAGCAAAATAAAAGAATGATCAATTTGGATTAAAATACACTATTAAAGAAAACATTTTTATTGTGAAAATATTAAAGTAGAAAAAGAATAGTGCTATAATAACATGTGTTTCTGCTGCCTTTTAAACTTTGTAATTTTGCTTTATTGGAACCATTTAAAAGTAAGTTGTAAGTGTTATATTATTTAATCAGATAATATAGTCTTGTGGCTGAAATTTCCTTGGCTGTTCTTTTTTTTCTTTTATTATTTTTTGACTAGGAGAAAAATATACATTCATAAGAAGGCTATCGTTTTTAAAGTTCTTGTATGTTTCAGGTGTTTTTGTATGGTTTTCATTCTTAAAGGGTTCTAGACTAGATATCAAATATTTGGCTCACATTTTCTTTGCATAAATTTCTTATATATATTGTACTGTTGTCTTGCATTGTATGATGTATGTAATAGCTGAGAAGTGTGGTTTTTAATTTTTTTAAATTTTTTTTTTGTTTTATGTCTTTTTTTGGCTGGAATCCAAAGATTTTTTTAATTCATAAAGTTCAACTTTTTTGATCTTTATAATACTCTGAAACATTCAGTACATCACATGTAATTTTGTTCAAAGTGTGGTATATATTTCAGAATTGATGGTTATGGGCCAATTTTGTAATATAAAGAGTGATAGTATCCAATAATATAATTCAGGTCTTAAGAAAGTTTTCTTAAATACTTAGTTGTATTCAATTTATTTTTTTCTTTGAAGAAACTATATTTATTGAAGGTTCTTATTTCCTGTTTGTCAATTCTCTCTAATCTTTTAAAATGTTTATTTAAACATATATTCAGTTTCACTTCTTAGATTCATTTCCTATCTTTTGTATATCTCTTGGTTTTGCTTTAGTTTTTATCTTTTTATTTTCCTGTGTATGTCTCAATTTGAGCTTTGTTTCTTTGATGATTTTGTCTGACTTCTACTTTTCTCTTAAATCTGGTTAGTTCCTATTTAACGTCTTTTTATTTTTGTCTTTATTCTGATGTCTGATGTTCTGCAGTTATATCTGAATATGTATTGTCATAATGCGGAACAAAATAATGAAAGACTGACATGTTGGAGAGTGCCCTACAGTGAATGAGTTGAACAGGTCTAATGGGAGAGTGCTGGAGACATGGGAATCAAAAGGAGGACTATTATTCTTTTCTCCAAATTACAGTTTGTTTGTTTTTTCAAAAAAAAACATTTTGTTCTACTGGCAGATTTTGATTTTCTAGTTTTATAGAAAGCTGTTATGGTTATTGGATTTTTTTGTTCTGTTTATGATTATTCATATCAGATTTTTCTGAACCAACAGTAACCAGTGATTGCATGAGAGGTGGTAGTTTGATTACCTTACTTTATTTTCAGTTCAGAAAGGCCCTCTTCTGCCTCACTGAAGTTCAATGTATCTCATAAATGATGTCTTCTATGGTTGTCATCTTGGTTGATTGTCTTCGGGGTTGATTCTGTCTTGTTTCTGTAGGATCATATTCTCCCAAAGACTTACTTTTCCTTCTTTGGTTTTTACACTTTCCCAAGGCCCATTGTTTGTCCTCAATTTGTAATGTTCTGACCTATCAGTTCATTTTTTTTAAGGGCAAACCACATAAAAGTAGGCCACTCTCCTTTGGCAGGTTACTATTTAATGATGTCTATATTTTTAACATTTCTAGGACCCTGATGCATTCCCCTCTTTCCTTCCCTGGAGTATCACTGATTTGGCTCAAGATCTAATTCTTATGGTCTGGGACTTTATCTGGCCCACTTACCTGTGGCTCTGGGAATTGTTGTTGTCTGGTGGGAACTTTTTATTTGCGTCCATTTTCTTTGATTAACTGATTCTCTTTTTTTTTTTTAAGAGGGAAGGAGGGGGAAGAGAGAGAGAATATCAATTTTATTTAGTTTTTAATGTGGCGTTCGTTGCTCCGAGACTTCACTGTGTATGTGGTGCTGGGGTTTGAATTCGAGTACTCATGCATGCCAGGCAAGCGCTGTTACCGCTGAGCCGCTGTTCCAGCTCCAATTAACCGATTTATTTTTACTTCTATTGTCAAACTGAATGTGGACTGTTCATTGTCCATGATTATTAATTATTAAATTAATTGGGGAACTATTTGAAAGCAGAATAGTATTTTGGAGAAGTCAAGTACAGTAATATACATTTGAAAAAATTGTCATTGAGTTCAAATGGTATGCTCCCTGGTGAGACTCACTTAAATTACTAATAAGGACTGTGAAAGAGTGGACACAGGGTACTTCAGGAACTGGTGAGAGGATGGAACCAGATAGTCTCTCCTTCCTTTACTTCTCCCAGCCTCCCTCACTAATGAACATTGTTGGGTACTGTGGCAAATGTTGGGGACAGAGTGGTGAATGAGGCAGTCCACACTGTTTTGGAGATGAATGCTAGATCATAAAAGGGGGTGAACAGGTAGTGTACTGCTAACATGGTAATTACTAAGTTTCTTGTGGAAGATCAAACCTCATCAGAATCTTAAATAAGTTAGTTGTGTAAGGACATAGGGAGAAGGATTTGAGTTTTCAAAGTCTGGGATGTGAGAGTGTAGTGCCTTCAGGGTAAAACAAGTTGTTTAGTGTACTTGGAATGTAGAGTATGTTGGGGAAGAGATGAAACTGGAAAGGTAGATAGAAAGGTAGTCTCAAAGGACTTCTGTATTTTCCTTGCTATGATGGAGGTATTTTTAAGGATTCAAATTCCAGGTTTTTCTGGGAATATAGTAATTAAATTGAGATTTGAAGAATGAATAGGTGCATGCCCATGGCATGTGGAGGGTTGCATAAGAAAACAGAGGCAGAAAGGCGTAAGAAGACCTATCACACTGAGGTAATACAAGTCACTCAGGATTTTAAGAGCATGAAATGCGAAGTGAAGAGGAATGGAAGATGAGACTGAGTTGGACCCTGAGTGGATTTTCAAGTGCATTTATGCATGCAAAGGAATTTATATTTTTTATTTATTAGAGGACCACTAAAATGTATTATATATAGTAGTCATTCTAAAATTGAACTAAACAGTGGTAAATTATAGAAAATGTTTTCATATAGCATCTTAATTTTATGTTTGATCAAAGTATAAAAACTCCAAAATTAATAAGTCCTTGTTTTATTTTTAAATTTTCAGATAGAAAATCCTCGGTACCTGAGACAGAAACCTCTGCCAGTTTCTCTGGTAAGTGAGAATTCCATTGGGTTTTTTTAGGGACAGAAATTATTTTAAATGAATGGGGCTGGAGCGGTGGCTCAGCAGTTTCGCTGCTTGCCTGGCAAGCATGAGGACCCGGGTTCAAACCCCAGCACCATGTACACAACTAAGTGTTAGAGCAACTAAGGCCATGTGAAAAACTAAAGTTGTTTCTCTCTTTCTCTGTCTCTCTCACTGTCCCTCTCTCTTTATTAAAAAAAAAAGTCATTTATTTTTTAACAGAAATGGATATAGTTCCATATTATGAAGGATAGTAATTTTTTTCTGCTGTATATGTGTTTATTTTTTTTTTTAATTTTTTTATATTTGAGCAACCTTACAAGATTTTAACAAGACAATATAAAATGTGTATATATATTCTGGACATTGCAACTGTCCCCAGGAGTGCCCCCCCCCGCAATTACCCTCCCTTATCCCTCCCTTCCCCTTCCTGTTATAACTCTAAAAATAGTATTAAATTGTAAAGCATTACATCTTATCTGAATTTAACTCATGTTTCTAGACCAACTTTCTCATTGTCCAGGGTCTAGTCCCCACCTCCACAGATGAGTGGATAGTAATTTTTTTAAAAAGTTCATTCGGAAGTGAAAAATCACATTTTTTTGCCTCCAATGTTAATGCGACTTGGTATGGATTTCAGGTGTTTTAGAAGTTTGCTTTTGGGTAGAGGATAAACCAGGACTGAAAAGTTGTTAATAACTCTTATTCATTCCAGATGACTCCCAAGTTCAGCCTGAGAAAATCCAGCAGTCTCCACGACGATCATTTTCTTTCTCGAATGCATGAGAAAGAGGTAGGATTGAGACATTTTGCATGCACCTAGTTGTTAACATAGTTCTAGCATTGGGCTTTCATGCTCCAGATAGAATAATGATGTGTGGTAGGAAGAGGTTACCTTTGGTACAAATTTACAGTGATGCAGGCTGCACAGGGTTTGCCTATTTTTTTTTTTTTTTAAGAGAGAGGGCGATGAGAGAGAGAGAGAGAGAGAGAGAGAGAGAGGGGAGGAGGAGAATCACTTCTATTGAGTTTTTCATGTGGTTGTGGTTACTCCGACACTTGGTTGCGTATGTGGTACTGGGTTTTCAACCTGTGTCCTTACGCATGCCAGCCAAGCACTGTAACTGCTGAGCCACCGCTCCAAACGTCTTTCTATTTTTTAATGCCTGTCTCCCATATCGTGTATCCCAGCTTCAGTCCTGCTAGGCAAGTGTGTGCTGAGAGACTCTTTCCTAACATCCAAGTCCTGATTACCTGGGAGCCAGGGAAAATGGCAGTTTTTAGAAGCTGTGTGTTTGACTCGTGAAACCCTCTACCTTCCTTTTATCTCAGTTTACTTGTATCATTTAGTCTCAGTATTCTGTTTTCTATGATTAGTGCTATTCCTACCAGTTAAGTTGGTATGCTAAATGAAGCTATTGATTAGCTAATCTATGTTATACTGTTTTGTGATGAGAATGAGATTTACTGTCTTGGTGATACTGAAATGTACAGTTCTCAGTAGGTGTATTTCCCATGTGTGGAATAGATCTAAATGAAACTTACTCCTTTTGCCTAACTGAGGCTTTGCACTTTTCTTTGTGAGAGAGGGACCAAAAGAGATAATTAATTTTATTTAGTTTGTCATTTGGCTTTTGTTGCTCCGACACTTCATTGTGTACCTGGTGCTGGGGTGTGAACCCTTGTCCTCGTGCATTGCCAGGTAAGCATGGTAACCTCTGAGCTGCTGCTCCAGCAGCTGTACCTTTTGATTGTAATCTCTCTCAGGCTCTGGTAACCACCACTTTACTCGACTCTGCTTCTATGAGTTCAAGTGTTTTAGATTCTAAATAAAAGTAAGAACATGCAGTGCTTATTTTTCTCTGTTTGGCCTGTTTCACTTAGCATAATGTCTGTTTCCATCCATATTATTGCAAATGACAGTTTCTTTCCTTTTAAAGGTTGAGTAGTATTTGATTATGTGTACCTACCACATTTGCTTTATTTGTCCATTGATTGACACTGGTTCATCCCATAACAGCTATTGTCAATAGAGTGGCAGTGAACATGGGTGTACAAATATTTATTAACATGCTGATTTCAAATTTTTCAGATGAATATCAGAAGTGGGCTTGCTAGATCAATGATAGTTTCATTTTTAGTTTTTTGAGGAACCTGCATATATTTTTTCCATAGAGACTGTACTAATTTCTATTTCCACCTGCAACGTGTAAGTATTATCTTTTCTCTACTTCCTTCATAACACTTACCATTTATCTTTGTGATAATATTCATTCTAACAAGTGTGAGTTGATGTTTCATTGTTTTAATTTGAAGCTCCTTAAATGGCTGGTGATTATCATTTTTTTCATCTTTTATTAGCCATTTGTGTTTCCCTTTGAAAAACATATACGTAGGTCCTTTTCTCATTTTATAATTAGATTCTTTGGTTTTGTTCTGTAGAATTGTTTGAGTTCTTCATATATTTTGGATGTTATTCTGCTATCACATGTATACCTTGGAAGGAGTTTCCCCATTGCTTATTATCTCTTCTCTGTTGTTTCCTTGGCTGTGCAGAAGCTTTTTAGTTTGATGTAATCCTATTTATAATTTTTTTTGGTTTCCTATGGTTTTGTGGTCAAATGTAAAAAATTCTTGTTTTAGATCAATGTCATGAAGCTTTTTCTTCTAGTAGTTTTACAGTTTCATATATTATGCTTCTTTTTAATGTAAGTTGCTATGGCCTGGATATTGGTATTAATTCTTCTTTAAATATTTAGCATAATTTAACAGTGAGACCATCAGGTTGTGAACTTTTCTTTGTTGAGAAACTATATTAACAATTTGCTCACCTCAGTCTTTATTGGTTGGTTCAGATTTTTTGTTTCTTCAAGGTTCAGTCTTGGTTGGTTGTATATGCTTAGCAATTTATTCATTGGTGAATAATTTTTCATAGGATCTTTATACTTCTGTGGTATTTGTTTCAATGCTTTTATTTCTATTTTTATTAATTTGTCTTGTTTTTTTAGTCTAACTAAAGTTTTGTTTATCTTTTGAAAAATGAGCTTAGTTTCATTAATATTTTCTATTGTATTTCTAATGTCTGTTTCATTTCTTTCTTTTCTGACTTTATGATTTCCTGTCTTCTAACTTTGTGCTTAGTTTGTTCTTTTTCTAGTTCCTAGAGATTTTATGGTAAGTTGTGTAATTGAGATCTTTTCTTATTTTTTGATGTAGCCATTTATTGCTATAAACTCCTGTCTTAGAACTGTTTTTGATGTATCTTATACGTTTTGGTAAGTTGTAATTTTACGTTCCTTTTTAAAATTCTCTTTTAATTTTTTTGACCCATTGGTTGTTCAGGAGCATGTTGGAGTTCTTCCTGTTACTAATTTCTGTTTTCGTGTTTTTATACCACCATTGCAGTGTTAGAATATTCTGAATTTGATGTCTACTTTTATTGTTGGGTTTAAGGTTTTGTGTAACTCTTTACTATCCTTTCTTTCAGCTTGGTGAGCTCCCATTAGCATTTCTTTTAAGGCTGCTCTGATGGTGATGTACTTTTATTTTTTATAAATCCTTCTCTCTCCATTTCTGAAGGACGTCTTTGCTGTGTATGGGATTCTTAGTTGGCAGTTCTTTTCGTTTGGTATTTTTAATACTTTTTTCCGGTCTGTAAGTTGCTTCTGTGAAGCCCACTGCCAGCTTTATTGGAACTCCATTTTATGTGATTTGCTTGTTTTCTCTTCATGTTCTCTTTGTCTTTGATTTTTTTTTTTTTTTTTTTTTTTTTTTTAAGAATCGGTGCATCTCAATTATACAGAATGGTAGGTTTCACTGTGGCAAATTCATATGTACATAAAAACACAGTTGGTCAGTGTTATTCACCAATAGTCCATCCTCCTTTCCCCCATTCCCCTCCCTCTGTTCTAATGATCATCCTTGCTCTTTCACTATGTCTTTTTTCCCCCTTCTAGCTTCTACGTATGAAGGAAAACATATTTTTCTCTCTCTGAATCTGGCTTATTTCCTTCAAAATGATGGTCTCCAGTTCCACCTATATTCCTGCAAATGATGTAATTTTGTACTTCTTTCAGGTTTGACTAAAACTCCATTGTGTATATATACCACATTTTCTTTATCCATTAGTCTGTTGATGGACACCTAGGCTAGTTCTGTAACTTGGCAATTGTGAATTGTGCTTCTGCAATCATGGTGTCCATGTAGTGGTATAGTATTTTGACTTTCTTTTGGAAAAATACCAAGTAATGGTATAGCGGGATCATTGGGTGGTTCTAGTCCTAGCGTGTTGAGGAAATTCCATACTGATTTCCATAATATTTGTACTAATTTACAACTGTCCTACCAAAAGTGTGTAAGTGTTTTCCCTCCCACATCGTCTCCAGCATTTATCATTACTCATTCTCATTGTCATTTTAACTGTAGTGAGATGAAATTCAGTGTAGTTTTGATGTGCATTCCTTAATTTCTAAAGGTGTTGAACATGTTTTCTGGTGTTTGTTTTTGTTCGGTTAGCCATTTGTACTTTTGAGAAGTGTCTGCTTGATTCATTTTCACACGGGGTTATTTGCTTCTTTAAAGTTTTTTTGAGTTCTTTATATATCTTGGATATTAGCCCTCTGTTGAAAGAATAACTGGCAGAGATTTTCTCCCAGTCTTTCAGTTGTGTTTTCACTCTGTTTATTGTTTTGTTTGCTGTGCAGGAGCTTTTTAATTTGATGCCATCTCATTTTTGATTCTTTTTCATATTTCCTGAGCTATAGGTGTCCTATTCAGGAAGTCTTTGCCTGCACCTATATATTATCTTTGGTTTTCCCAAATGGATATTGATCCTTTCTGTCTTTGTTTACACTGATTATAATATGTTTTTGTGTAGTCTTGTTTGGATTGCATCTGAATGGAGACCTTTGACCTTTCTCCATATGTGTACACACACACATAAACACACACATACACATAGACATATCTCAGTAGAACCTGATGCTTTCAGAGTTAGAAATTTATTGCTATTATTTTTCTTTCTGAGAAACTCACTTGAATATTGTTTGTGATGCTGGCCCTGAAGTCCCATATGCATTCTTCATTTCTTTTTATTCTTTTTTCTTCTCTGAATGTTATTTTCAAATAACCTGTCTTTAAGTTCAGATTTTTTTCCTTAGTAAATTTTGCTGTCAATGTTTTCTGTTTTCCATTTTATTCATCATATTTTCAGCTCTAGAATATCTGATATTTTAAAATTCCACTCCATTACATATTTCTTTTTGAACATTTATTGTTTTCCTGATTTCATTGAAATTTTTTATGTACATTTCCTTGAAATTCACTCAACTTTTTGAATTCTTTGTCCGGCAGTTCATGTATCTGTTATTTCTTTGGAGTCTGCTATTGGGAATTTATGTGTTTTTTTCCTGGCATTATATATTCAAGGCTTTTTGTGTTTCTTTTCTTACATTGATGTTTATGCATTTAAAGAAGTAGGGACTTGTTACAGTCTTTACAGTATGGCTTTGTCTGCAAGAGCTATTCATCAGTCAGTCCATCTAGCGACTCTGGACAGACCCTCTGGCATAGTTTTTAGGTGGGTTTGCTAATGGTGTACTCAGGCTGGCCTGGTGTCTGGATCACTAGGTATGTGCCACCTTGGTCCACCAAGTTGGGCCTGGATCCTGAATCCACAGGATTGGACCTGTTGGTTGGTTGTGCATATATACAGTCTTGGAGCTTGGATTCCTGAGGGAAAGGCTAGAGCCTATAACAACAGAGGCTAGAATCAGGCCTGGGTTTGCAGTGGTTGACCTGTTTCTCACATGGGCTTTGAGCCTTAGTTTGTAGGAGATGGGAAAGTGCTGGGATGGCTTCGTTGGGATGGGTTTGGGGCCTGAATATACAGAGCTAGGCCTAGACCTGGGAGTACAGGGATATGCATGGAGTTTTGGTCCTAGGGTTCATCCTAGCATCAGGTTCTACTGGAACGGCTGTGAACCCTGGGACTCTGTATTGTGTGTTTAGAGTGGCTGACCTAGATGGTGGACCACGTGGACCAGCCTGGTGCTTTGGTGCCAGGTATGCTAACCTAGAACAGGAGTGCATTTAAAGCCTGGCATTATCCAGGGATGACCTGGATCTGAATCCTGTGACTGGATAGGCTGGCCTGTATTGATTGTGCCTAGAGTCTGGGTCTGTGGATACTGCCCTGTTGATTAGGCTGGCCTAGTGTCTGGATGGGCCTGAAGCTTGGGACAGTGGGTTCCACCCTGACATTGAGGTTGGACCATACTCCAGGGCTATTGGATGTCTAGAGACTAAATTTGCCAGGCAGACTTGGAATGTGGGGTTGTGAGATCTAGCCTCATGGCAGGTTTGGTCTACTGATTCAGTTTGTGGGTACTGGGCCCAAAGCTCCAGCTGCGTTCAGCCTGGCACTAGGGCCTGTCTGGGTCTTATGGCTGCTGGATAGTTATGGAGGGGGATGGACACAGAAACTAAGACCGTTGTGTAAACCTGGAACCTCAGGCTGTGGGGGTCTGCTTGGTGCTGGGGTTTTTGGGCCTGGCTTAGTGATGGGCTATGAGGCAAGTGGAGCTCACTTTCCTCATCTTTCATATGTGTTGCCATGCGTTAGGGGTGGGGTGTTGTGGATACTGTAAAACTGTCCTTCCTACCCTCTTCAGTATCTTTTCTTATTTCTGTGTAGCACCCAGGTGCTATATTCTTTCACCTGGTTTCCTTAGCTCTTCTAAAGGCTTTCTCACATGTGGGTGGTTGTTTAAATTAGCTTACAAATTTTTTTTTATTTATGTATTTTTTTTTGGTGCTTTCATGAGTGCAGGACTCAATTTCAGGACTTTCCTTCTGTGATCCTGGTGGTTAAAGACTTTGTGAAATAAAAATAAATGTTTAGAAACCTGATTGAGGGAGTACTTCTTTTATTTAGACACTTTTTTTTGAGCTCTTGTTTTAAATTTCTTTCTTTTTAAAAATTTGTCATTATTTTAAAAATCATCCTGAGTCATCCTTAACTATTTTTTTAAGAGAGAGGAGAAGAGAGGGGTGGGGTGGGGGAGAGAGGGAGGGAGGAGGGGTAAGGGGAGAAAGAGAAAGAGAGAATCAATTTTATTTATTTTTTCATCTGACCTTTGTTTCTCTGACACCTAGTTGTGTACGTGGTGCTGGGGTTTGAATTGTGTCCTTGTGCATGCCAGGCAAGTGCTTTAACCGCTGAGCCACTGCTCCAGCCTCTTAAGCATTTCTTCTTTCAACTTTAGTTGGTATTAATTCTTGCTATTGAGTCTGCTTGCTATGGAATAATTAGAAGAATTCAATGGATGTTGTGGCTTAAAAATTATTTTTACTTTTTATGAAATAATATCTTTACCCTTTATGATGACAGTGTGGATCATGAGTGAGCATATCAGTGCTAACCACATAAGTTTTGAAAAGCAAGGCCAGTCTTGGAAATTTAGAGGAACCCGTCTCAAAGTACAAAAATGAAAAAGGTCTGGGGATGTAGCTCAGTGGTAGAGCACCCCGGATTCAATACCCAGTACCAACAAAAAGAAAAAAAAAAGAAAATTAAGTGGGCTATTTGAAATTCATAAAACTAAAACAGAAGAGTAACTGAGAAAATGTAGAGTTTTGAAACAATATTTCATGTGTAAAGCCATAATTTAATCTTATTTTACATTTAAGTCTCAGGTAAATTTCAGAGGTTTGTTTTCCTTCAAGAATGGTAATCTAGGTTATCATTTTTTTCATTTTTCTATATTTAATTTATGTGGCTTGTTATTAGAGAATTGGTTCAAATAAGATGAAAAAAGTATTACTACCATTGGATACAAAAATATGAAATTATAGTACTTAAGGAATGTGTACTCTGAATGCAGGTTGGTCCTTACAAAGGTGGTAAAGTAATTTATGCAGTCAGCACAAGTCCAGTGGCTATATTGATTCTCTCTCTAGGTTATCATTTCTTAAAAGCATGAAAATCAAAGTGTAGGAGGTTGAAAGGCTTATGTTAAAGAATGCAGTAAGAATGGAGTGAATGAAGTGATATGAATTTTTATATAGATCAGAGGTTATCTGTGTCATGAAGCTTTTAATAAACTATGTCAGTTGAAGTTTTAGAGTATATTAAAATATCTGATTAGCTTTTAGAAATCAAACTTTATAAGCACAGCTTCCATTTTAGATTCATAATTGTGTGGAAGATACCTTATATGTTAAATGAGTAATATTTACAGTGTTATCAGAGTTAAATAATTACAGTGATTTTGTTTTGATGCTTAAAAATATACCTATAAAATATTTTAAGATGCTCTTTCAAATTTTCAATTTGTTTTGAACATTGCAGTAAAAAATGTTTAGTGACAGTGGTCCTTTATTTAACTTTGGCCCATTATTCACAAGCTAACTTGAACTTGTTTGCTTTTGTAATTGCTAACACATTTCCTCTCATGTCAACATCACAGAATTCTGTGACAATGAGCATAATCCAGTGGTTCTTTTTCTTTTCTATAATCTGAGAAGATGATTTTGACGTGGATTAGGATATTTGGAAAACTGTTTTAACTGGAAAATGAAAGAAGAGGCAGTGGAAGAAGAGATCAATTTTTAGAGCTACCATCAACTTTCACAGAACAGATGGTAGAAATTTCTTTTTTGTGAAATAAAAAATAAAATAGAAAATTTCCTTTGAACTTCACCTCTACCTACATTGAGTATTTCCACTATTGCTTCAAAAAAGGGTGTTGCTTCGTTCTTATGTGTAGTACCAATTCAGCTTCTTTCCCTATGAGTCTGATAGTTAAATGTGGAATTTCATTGAATATAAGACAAATTACACTGGTAGTTTATTAAATAACTATTATTAATTGTTGTGCTGCCAATGAAACCCAAGGTGTGCATGCGAGGCTATTGCTCTCCCACTGAGCAACATCCCTAGCTTAGTGGGTGCATCTGGCTCAATTCCTAGCACTATAAAAACAAAACAAAATTAAGAAACTCTATTAGGTTGGTAATAGTAGGGCTACAAGTAAGGCAGTATGTGCTAGGATTGAACTTGGGGATTCACTGGAAATGGGAAAATCAATGATATGGACCTTGTTTGTGTACACAGTAGGTATTATTTTTACTGACTGTTGAATTTGATGTACTGTAGAAACAACTGGAGCTGTCTAGGGGACAGTTGGAACCTAAGAAAGATGTAAGGTCTGGAGACTGAGAATTGTGATTCATCTACACTGGAAGTTAATTAGATACAGAAAAGATCACCAAAGACAGATGTTTTATGTAGTAAATACGATTGTGGGATTTAGTCCAGGGCAATGCCAACCTTTAGGTATCTAAAGAAGTGAATAATGTGAAAGAGATAAACATTCTCCAAGGTGGGAAGAGACTGGAATAGCAGCTCCACGACATGAGCCAAGGAAAGAAAGGGGTGGTTGTGGTGCAGGTTGCTCACAGGAGAAGGATGAAGTCCATCCTTAGATCGGTTGTCAGAGGGTCTTTGCATGGAAAACGATACTAAGGTCATTTTTTGGTTATTAGTTCAACATCATCTTACATAGTGGAGGAAATTGTTGTTACATTTTCATGCATACACAGATATTGACATACTGAGAGAATTAGGTTGAGGTTAATCCTATCCCAGGATCCATTCCCCGAACTCTTGTCTCCTCTATAAACGCACTGTACTATACTTTGAAGTGAACATATACATGTACAATAATTGTTGATATTTCTGAGTTTCTATGCCTGCTTGTGTATAGCTAGGCTTCTAATGGAGGCTGAATATTCCCCATTGTATTAATACCCGCCCTTATCCCATCTTGCCCTCCCTACCTCCCTTCCTTCTCCTTCCACTTTCATAGCTATGGTTCCCCCAGCTTAAGTGGAGTTTAAACTATGGTGAATTTATTGCTTAAACTTAGATGACTACCATCTTGTCTTAAGTTTTACATTAGTTTTCACATATGAGAGAAAACATTTGGCCCTTAAGTCTCTGAGTTTGGGATATTTCACTTAGCTTAATTTTTTCCATTTTCATCCATTTGGCTACAAAAGATATGATATCATTCTAATAGTGGAGTACAACTCCATTGTGTATATATATGCCCCACAGTTTTTGAATCCAAGAGTGCACTTTTTTTTTTTTTTTTTTTAAAGAGAGAGGGACAGTGAGAGAAAGAGAGAAACAACTTTATTTAGTTTTTCACATGGCCTTAGTTGCTCCAACACTTAGTTGTCTACATGGTGCTGGGGTTTGAACCCGGGTCCTCGTGCTTGCCAGGCAAGCGCCAAAACCACTGAGCCACTGCTCTAGTCCCAAGAGTGCACTTTTAATAAGAGTGAAAGACAAACTATGAAAGGATGTGAAAAAAGTATGGTTTATTGAAAAGTTCATTAAAATAAGGGAAAAAGAGAATGATACTCTTGAGGTGAAGGCAGCAAATTCTTCTATGTAACCCTTAACTGGGGTTTTTGTAAGTCCTGTTAAATATCAGTGAAGAAAAATGTGGCTTCAAACAGTGGACCAGCTACCATACAACTGTTAGAAGAAAAATTAGGACCAACAATTCAGCAAGTGGGAGTTGGCAAGACTTCCTCAATGAGACTCCCAAAGCCAAAGAATTAAAGTCAAGAATTAATGAGTGGGATGCCATTAAATTAAAAAGCTTTCACTTAGCCAAGGAATCGGTCAAAACAGTCGAGAGACATCCTACAGAATGGGAAAGAATCTTGGCCTGTGATCCCTCTGACAGGGGACTGATATCCAAAATTTGCACAGAACTCAAAAAACTCAACAAAAACACAAACGATGCAATCAGTAAATGGGTCAGAGAGCCAGAGAGCTAAACAGAAACTTTTCAAAAGAGGAAGTTGAGCAAGCAAATGAATACTGGAGAAAATATTCTAAATCACTGGTAATGAGAGAAATGCAAATTAAAACTACATTAAGATTTCACCTCATTCTAGTGAGACTGGCAAAAGTGAAGATCACAAACAATAACAAATGCTGGAGGGGTTGTGGGCAGATAGGAACACATGCACACTGTGGTGGAATTGCAGACTGGTCCAGCCGCTCTGGAAAGCAGTGTGGAGACTCCTCAAAAAATTAGGGTTGGGAAGCTGGAGTGGTAGCTCAGCAGTTTTTGGCGCTTGCCTGGCAAGCATGAGGACCCGGGTTCAAACCCCAGCACCACGTACACAACACAAGTGTTAGAACAACTAAGGCCATGTGAAAAACTAAAGTTGTTTTTCCCTTTCTCTGTCTCTCTCACTGTCCCTCTCTCTTAAAAAAAAAGTCAGCCAAGATACATAAAAGAGAGAGTTGATATGACAACTAAAGGCAATGCCTGATCTGGGCTTGGATCTTGGACTGGAAAGAAATAACCATAAATGGCCTTACTGTGGTAATTTCAAAAGCTTGACTGTAAATTGCTCATTAGACAACTGTGCTGTGATTAGGAAAGTGTTCTTGTTTTGAGGAAATATATGCTTAAGTTCTTAGGGATAAAGAGGCATGATGTTACTAACTTATAATTAAGAAAATAATACACAAGTCTCTTTCCCTCCTTTCTTCCCTCCCCGATATACATCTATATGTGGATCTAGATATAAAGTCATAAAGCACATAGGGCAAAATGTAAACAATTAAACAAATCTCTGGATAAAAGGTATATGGGGCTTCTTGTGCTAAATTGAAACTTTTCTTTAATGTCTTACCAAAGAACAGGGATCCAGTGTTCTACCATGAATAAAAAGGTACAGAAATCCGTTTGAGTTCAAATAAGCCTCGTGTCATAATCGCTGGGGGCCGAGATTATTTACGTTTTCCTTCATATATGATGTTGTTTGTAGTCTTTGCTGTTTGTGGCTTTGCTTTGCTTTCTTCTGCATACTTTGTCTGCTTTCTCTTTGTTGTAGTGTTCCAGAAATTGGGCTTTCTATGCAAAATAGTTAACTTGCTGTTTCAGTTCTGATTCTTGAGACGAGAGACTCTGAATAACCATTTACCAGCTAATGCATTGCTTAAGCATGTTTTTAGGTGTTTATTTCTAATTTGGCCAATAAAGTTTGAAGTGGCACAGGTGAAAGGTGATGGGTGGGGTAATCATAGACAGTCACATGGTACTTAGGGCCAACCTTTGAAAGCTGAGGGTATGACAAGTTCTCTTAACGGTATTACGGGGACATCTGGCAGTGAATTGAGCCCTCTACACCTGGCCAGCTTTGTTACACTGACTTTTTTTTTTCACTTTTTTTTTTTAATACTAGGGATTGAACCTAGGAATGGGTTAGCACTAAGCTACATCTCCAACCCTTTTTTATTTTTTAATTTTTTAAAATTTTATTTAAAAAACATTTTTATTTTTGAACAACCATACAAGTTTTTAACAAAATAATATAAAATGTGTATAGATTCTGGATATTACAATTACCCCCAGGAGTGCCCCTCCAATTACCCACCCTTAACCCTCCCTTCCCCTTCCCACAATATCTCTAAAAAAGGATTATGTTGTATAGCATTACACCTTATCTGGATTTAACACATGATAATAGACCAACTTTCTCACTGGCCAGGGTCTAGTCCCAACCTCCACAGATGAGTGGAGACCATCGACCATTAGTTCTCTGGGTTAAGCTGATTTTACTCAGCATAATTTCTTCCATAGCCATCCATTTACCTTCAAAGGCTGCAATATCATTGTTTCTAATTGCTGTGTAAAATTCCATGGTGTAAATGTACCACAGTTTTTGGATCCATTCATCCAGTGAGGGACATCTGGGTTGTTTCCATAGTCTAGCAATAGTAAATTGAGCTGCTATGAACATAGATATTGCTGTGTCACTATAACGTGCTGATTGTAAATCCCCTGGAAAAATACCCAGGAGTGGAATAGCAGGGCCGTATGGTGGGCTCATCCCTAGTTTTTTGAGGTTTCTCCACACTGCTTTCCAGAGGGGCTCTACCAGTCTGCATTGTGCCTATCTCTGCACAGCTCCTCCATCATCTATTATTGTTTATTTTCTTCATCTTTGCCATTCTGACTGGCATAAGGTGATATATTAATGTGGTTTTCATTTGCATTTCTCTGATGACTAGAGATTTCGAGCACTTTCTCATGTATTCATTGGCTTGATCAATGTCCTCTGGTGAGAAGTTTCTATTTAGCTCTTTGGCCCATTTATTAATTGGGGTGTTAGTGTTTTTGTAGTTGAGATTTTTGAGGATTCTGTAGATTCTGGATATGAGACTCTTGTCAGAGGGTCAGAGGAATCATAGCCCATGAATTCTCTCCATTTCCGCATTGAGTTTTGTGTTTGATTTATTGTTAACACACCCCAAAAAGCTTCTGTGAAGGATATTCCTATTCAGTTAGATCAGTTCATTTCCTTTTTACAAAGGTAAGAAGGAAGTATAATGTAATTTAGAGGAAAGAGAAGAGAAATGTTCATACTTTTTCATTTTGCATAGCAGATAGATTCCTTCACCACTCATAAGTTAGAAGTTGTGATTCTGTGTTATGTAGCTTTTGTTTATAGAATTTTAAGTTTCATTTTGATATGCATGTTTATCTTGTTTATATATTATTTATTTTATATTTGGAACAATAGTTGAAAATGTAAAATGCATTCCAAAAAATTTCAAGAAAATATTTTGAAAGTACCTTTGTAGTGTTTTAATAGACCATTTTTCTGAAGGTTGTAGACTAATATTTCTGAACACCTACTCTGTGCCACTTATTGTACTGAGTGTGGTCACTGAAATTATTCCCGTTGAATGTAATTTTCACAATCCATGGAGGAAAGCATGGTTTTCCTCATGTGCAAAAGAGGAAGTGGTGTCAAAGTGATAATGACTTGCCCAAGGTCACACAATTAATATGTGGTGGGATTAGAATTATAGTTAGAAATGTGTTCTGTCTGACTCCAGTGTACATGCACATATATTTTTAAAGTTTTCTTTATTGAGAAATTTATTTTTTAAACAACCAAACAAGTGTTTAACAAGATAATATAAAATGTATATAGATTCTGAAGATTAGATTTACCCCCAAGAGTGCCCCTCCAATTACTCACCCTTAACCCTCCCTTCCCCTTCCCACAACATCTCTAAATATGTATTAGGTTAACATTACACCTTATCTGGATTTAACACATGATAATAGACCACCTTTCTCAATGTCCCGGGTCTAGTTCCAGCCTCCACAGATGAGTGAAGACATTCAACCCTTGGTTCTCTGGCTTATGCTGATTTCACTCAGCATTATTTCATCCATAGCCATCCATTTACCTTCAAAGGCTGCAGTATCATTGTTTCTAATTGCTGTGTAAAACTCCATGGTATATATGTACCACAGTTTTTGGATCCATTCATCCAGTGAGGGACATCTGGGTTGTTTCCATAATTTAGCTATTGTAAATTGAACTGCTATGAACATAGATATTGCTGTTTCGCTGTAATGTGCTGATTCTAAATCCCCTGGAAAAATACCCAGGAGAGGAATACTGTTAAGGGATGCTTGAAAGGATGTAGTCACTGCCTTGAGGAATTGGCAGTCTACGATTCCAGGAGAGCAATGAGACGCATGTGCATTTGTCAGTAATTTTAGGGATTTCATTCTCCAACGATCATATTGTACTAGGTTAATAAGGATATTTTAAAATGAGCATGTAGATGTGAGCAAAGGAACAAAAAGATTGGAAGATGTCTACTAAAATGAAAAATAATAAAGGCTAGAATGCTATGTAATATAAATGTAAAAGCAGAATTGCACTATTGAATGACTTCTGTGGCCAGTAGAGGAAGGCGGGGATAACCGATGAACCTGTACTTAGTGTATTTTCAGTTTTGCCTACCAAGTGAAATCTATTTTAAAGATTTTTAATTGGCAGTAAGTGTAGGAATGTTGTCAGTGTATAGGTCCATGTAATATGATGCTAGAACCTGGCCTACAAGGTAAGAGTGGAAAATCATACTTTTTTATATTGGGCATTATTTTAATTTAACTATATTTTTTGCCAAAGGAGAAAGTAAATTAATAATATCTTTACAATATTTTCCTTTTAGTTGGACATGAAAACGAAAATGATGGAAGCAAAATTTCATGAAGACAAACTTAAACTTCAACAGAAACACGATGCCGATGTCCAGAAGGTAGGGCACATATCACTTACTGATTGTAATTTTTTGAATATTGAAAATATTCTAGATCTTGTGATGATCTATGTGTTTGTCCATGTCTCCATTCATGCACTTACTTGTGTACCTTATGATAGTTTATTTTATAAATGAAATTTGCTAAGGTAACATCCCAGCAAAAGTTGATCTGTAGAATTCATTTGCAAAATATGTGCTTATTTCAGACCTTCAATTTACATTATCTTTTAGTCCTTTAACTATTATTTCAAGGTATGACTTAATACAGTTTTTTTTTTTTAAAGAGAGAGGGATGGTGAGAGAAAGAGAGAAACAATTTTTGTTTAGTTTTTCATGGAGACTTCATTGTGTACATAGTGCTGGGGTTCGAACTTGCACTGTAACCACTGAGCCATCGCTCCAGCCCCCTTAATACAGTTTTTTTAAAACATTTTCATTCTATCATTACCTTTTATAAAAATCGAATTAAGACATTGACTATTGGCTGTGTTAGAGTTTCATCCTAATATCCTTTTAGTTTTCTGATAATTGCAGTTTTCTTCTTGATTTGAAAAGGAACTCTTGGAGTTAGTTCTGGTTGGTATAGATTGCATTGTGATCCTAGCACTGACAGAAGACTTCTTTTTGAGTATCTCATTGAGATTTATGCTTTCAAATCTTTTAATCTTTATTTACTGATTTTTTGAAGAGAAAGGGACAGAGAGAGAGAGAGAGAGAGAGAATCAATTTTATTTAATTTTTCATGTTGCCTTTGTTGCTCCAAGACTTCATTGTGTACGTGGTGCTGGGGTTTGAACCCACGTCCTTGTGCATTCCAGGCAAGGGCCACAACCGCTGAGCCACTGCTCCAGCCCCTTAATCGTTATTCTTAAGTAAAATTTATTTTTCCTTTTCACTGGCTCTGCAAAAATTTTCAGCTTATTATTGCCATATTTGGAATTGAGTTAATTCTATATTTTAGTAATGATTGAAATATTTAGTGATAACAAGTGAGTGTTTTAAATACATAAAGTTAATCCAAATAGAAAGTTCGCATAAACTGTTTCAAAACTAAGCCAATGATTCAGCTTCCCCAAACTGATTAAAGACAGAGGTGGGTGTTAGAACCATCATGTATCCAAGTTTTCTCAAAAGAAGAAGATACGTTAATATTTAGTCAGGAGCATATGTAATTCATCTTTTTCAGAGCAACAAATAGGAAACCACTGAATTCATATTTAAAAAAATATTCTATTTTCTTGTTCCTCTCCCTCATTTTTCCTTGATTAGAATATTACTTTAAATTGTTTAGATAGAAGAGTTCTATATCATAAATTTGTTAAGAATCAGTAATATAATTTTAATATAACATGTTCAAATGAAATAGAATCTATTGATACAAGTAAGATTAATGAATATAAATATATTTGGAAAAATCAGCATATAAAGTTTGAAGTAGGCTTCTTGGTTTGTCTGATCCAAAGATTTATTCTGTGAACAAAATTTAATTATAGAATTCTTGAAATTTCTTTTTTTTTTTTAATAAATTCATTGTGCAAAAAGAAAGTAGTACAACCAATCTGATGCATGAGATGAAATATAGGAAAATTCTTGACCTTGTGCCGGATTTGGAAAGTATATTATCAGATTGCTTCTCAAATGGCATTTTCTAAATGTCATGAACTGGGGAAGAATAAAATTAGTGTTTTATCTATTTGCATGCATTCTTTTCCTTTTATTGCTTCTTTGTGTACAGTAGGGTCAAGCTTACTTCTTTTTTCATTTGCCCTTCAGTCTTAGAGGTGAGAATAAAACAAGGAAAGTCAAAACACTGGCAATAAAAACACTAAGAAAAAGTTGGCTAGAAGTTAGTAACTTTTTTATATATGATTTTGGGTTTATAGAAGATAAACTCCATCATTAGAAAAGTGGACATTTATATTCTTGCCTCAATTTTGTTTTCTCCCTGGTGAGCATTTTCTCCTGCTTGTTAACTTTTGTACATTTTCTTTATCCCTCTGTAGTTTAAACAAATGTAGATATGTTTTGAAGTTTAAAATAATGATTAAATTGAAAGCCTCTGATATGTGTGTTGTGTGTGTGTGTATATGTCATTGATGTAAAAATTTCATGCCATTTTTTGGCTTATTTTGAGCTCATTTTTCTTTTGGATTCACAATAGGAGAGCTAGATATTAGAGAAGATTCTTATGTGTCATCTCCCCATGTATCTAGGAATTTTTGTCATTGTTCATTAAGATGGGAGGAACTTTTGTGGGAGGATTCAGGCATCGCCTTAGCTGAAAGATGTTCTATTCCAATGCAGTGGAGTGAATCGTGCCATCCCAGCATGTCAAGTTTCTGATGGCTTTGCTCTGCCATTTTATGACAGTTTAATTTCTGAATTATATTTTAGGGAATCACCTAATTTATTATTTATACTTACCTTAAAAATTGATATGTGAAAATTCCAAAGAGATGTCATACTTTTTCAGATAATCATTCTAGCATATTTAAGAATTTTTTCAGTGTACTATAATTTTTACTGTTTTTTTGGGGGGGGGAACCATTTTTGAAATTGAGAGACTTACAAATATGTGTTTATTTTTAAAATTATGTATTTTTTTACTTCATGCACTAAAGCAGTTTACATTTCTTTACAGATTTTAGAAAGAAAGAATAATGAAATAGAAGAATTGAAAATCTTGTACAAAAAGAAACAAAATGAAACTGAGGAGACTATAAGAAAGCTTGAAAAGAAAGGTGGTGTGTTGTTACATAAACCTTAATAAGATTTTCATTTTATTTTGATGATGATAAAATTTGAAACTAAAATTTAATTTCTGACTTTTTGTGAGCTTTCATCAATGGATGAATTTATGTGGACTTTCATATGACTGGGTATAAAGCAATATGTGTCTCTGTATTTGTGTAGCATACACACATATACATGAAGTGGTAAGATTTGGTATGGTGACTGACAGAAAAATACTTGAACGGTATTTCCTATATATACTTTCTTGAACAAGGAAAAGGCAGCATTTAGTCAAGTATTAAATTGATAGTGATTATGGGTCAGACATCTAAATGACCAGGTAGCACCAGATAAAATGTTGCATTTTTTCAGAGAAAAGAACTTTTGTAAGATTTTATAAGTTTGGTGAAATTGAATTAGTTGGAAAGAAGTTCCCCTTATTGGGATGGGAATGTGAAATTGGTAAGCTGTGGGAAGGATGCTGCAAAACTATTTAGTTAGAGTGGGTAACATATGCATTGATACAAATTGAAAAACATTCACATAGTTGGATGTGGCTATATGTATGACTGTGAATTTCAGATTTGTAGATTTGAACTTTATCTTCTAGATAATGGGGAGGCAGTGACTTTTGAGGTATGAGTTTTAGAACCTCATGTTTTAGGAAGTGTAGGCTGGCAGTGGTGGATATATTGGACATACAGGTAGAATGGTGGGGGAGGGGAGAGAAAGAGGGAGGGAGAGAGAAAAAGGGAGAGAGGGAGAAAGAATACAAATATGAGCATTATACTCTCTTATCCTGCTCTGCTCTTTAGAGTCTGATAGATGACCTTAGGTTTACTCATTATAAAATAATGAATATGTAAAGAATAAAAAATATGTAAGGTTCCTTCTAACTCAAAGATACTGGCTTCTGCACTGGTGTAATTTTGCATGTAAACTGCTTAGGACCCAGAATATCTGAGTTGTGGCAGTTCGAGTTGTGAGAATGGGACTGAAGAAGTTTTGCTGAGTGGGTGAGGATTTGTGAATACTCAACAAGTCAGTAAGTACAAAGGGAAAAGGAAGGTTTTCTTTAGAGGTTTGCAGAGCTTACTGGCTCTCCCCTAGATCACCAGACTTGAATGTGTTTGAGTAATGCCATTAACAGTTTAGGATGGCAATTAACTAATGAAATAGACATTTTGAGATTATTAGCTTTAACTATTGGTGAAAGTAATTAGAAATTTCTTAATATTTTTCCTCCAAACATTATCAGTGACTACAAAAAGTAATTTAATTTTATTTCCAGATTTTCTTTGTTACCCTGATTCAAGCCAGGCAATTGTACATGCCTAAGATTTAAACATATTTGATGTTTAAAAATAATGCATCCTCAGAGTTTTGAATTGCACTCAGATCTTAGTTTGATATTAGAATTGTAAAGTAAAACTTACTGTAGATGCTAAGACCAGTAGCCAATTAATTTAGATCATTCTCCTCCCCTTATGTGTTGCACAGTTGAGATATGAGTGAAGGAAATTGCTAGGGAAATGTTTCAGAACATTCTGCTTTCTTAAAAATATACTCAGTACTTAAACAAGTAGAACACAAGAAAAAAATGGCACGAATATAGTAAATAGTTTTCACCTAAATCAGTGATGGTTTAATTATAGGAAAGGATTTATTTGGGAAATGATTTATTTATTTTTTCCAATGCTGTTGATCAAACCCATGGCCTTGTGCATGGTATGCTAGGGGAACTATTTTATATAATATAAAATATACTCCAATTTTAGTAACAGAAACCTTGAAAATGATTTTAAAGAATCTAGGAGCAATAATATATTGAAATGATAGGTTCCTTTATTTAGTCATTCAGTACACATCTTTTTGAGAACTTGCCTGTGTGGCTCTCTAATGCCCTGTGGATAAAAAGTTGAAATATCTTTTTCCATAGTGAAAATAGTCTTGTTAAAGAGGAAATAGGCTAGTAAATTGTTATAATGCCCTGTGTGCCTCAGTGGAGAAATATGTGCACTTTTGTGAATATAAAGAGAAGTTTCTTTCTGTCTCTGCAAGGAGAAGAATCTGCCTGGAGAGCGAAACAGAGGTGATTGTTGAATTAAGACTCAGGATGAACAGGAGTTTTTGAACAAGGGAGGGAAGGGTATTTCAGGTAGACAGGTGATCATATTTAGGCAGTGATATATTAAAGTTTGTTCTCGGGAATCTGCAGATAGGTTGTGTGTTTTAGAATGCAGGGTTAAAATGTGGAAATGGGAAGAGATGTGGTCAGAGAATACTTGGATCATGAGTAGCTACTTTTTCCATGTTAGAGGCTTTTGACCTTTATCCCTTATGTGAGAAGAAATGTAGGATGATTTTCAGCCTGGGAATGACATTGGATTTGTACAGGCGAAAGCCCTCTTTAAAGCAGCAGTGGACCCATTAGAGCCAGAATGACACTTGGAGATGCACACTGTGAAAATTTTCTAGGGAGAGAGTAAAGATGAATTCACCAAGGCTGTCTATGAGGGTAGCTACCAATTGAGAAAAAGAGCAAAGAATAAGAAATATTTTAGAGGAAAGAATTGAGAAGACTTGGTGAAAAATTGAATTATCTGTTAACTGGTATGCTATATTTTATGGTTTTTGGAATTAGTTTAACTATGTTTTCATCATTTTTGACAGTTCAGACCCTTATACGTGACTGTCAAGTTATCAGAGAGACTAAAGAAAACCAGATTGTAGAGCTAAAAAAGATATGTGAACAAAGTACAGAATCTCTGAATAATGACTGGGAAAAAAAGGTAAGCTACCTAGCATAGTAATAGAAAATATCAAAGTATATGCTTCAAAGTAGTGTATTTAACTATAAAAGTAAAAGATTTCACAGAATATACAGAAAGGCATAAAAAAGAGATTAAAATAATTTAAAATTATAAACTAACTAGGAATAGTAACTTTTAATATTTTGGTATATTTCTAGAAGTCTGTCTATAAAATAGTTTTCATTTAAAAATATACTTTTGATTTAATGCTTGTATTTAATTAGTTTTCTGGATTTTTTTTGTCATGTCAATAGGTTTTTAAGCAAAATTAGTATGGAAATAGCAGTTTTAATCTTGGATTTTGGCCATTTCTTTTCTGAATTTTCAGACACTTATAATGTAACCCAGACTAGAATTTGTAGTATAAGCTTGGTCTGGATGTGAACAAAATCTCTAGTTCAGGGATCATACCCACATACATGTGAAGGGGCACTGAGGTGTAAGTGCTACAGGCTTGGCTGGGTTCTTATTTTAGCCAGTACATGCAATTTTGAATACCAGGAAAAAAATACAAATAGTACTTATCAGGGATTTGGGAGATCACTTACACGTGGTCAAAACTGCATATATTAAATTTGTGAAGCACAGGGGTCTCTATATGGTTACTGCTGAGCAGCCTCACTCTTCTGTTCAGTTAGAAACTTTGCCCCCTTATCTGTACTATCCCATAAGTACTGCCTGGGTTCTACTTCTGGTTCCACCATTTCTCAGTCTTCTGTTTCTTCAGTATGATCCTAGCTTCCTAGTCCAATAAATGTTCACATTGCCTGGGCCATATCCTTTGTCTCTCCTCTGTTCGTGGATGATGAATCACATATATCATTTAGGCTGTTTTGGACTTCTGCGCTCCCTGCCTGGTTAGTAGGGTTGGAGTAGGCAATCAGTTAGAATTGCATTCCTGTGAAGAGAAATGAAGGAATGCCTACAAGACTGAGAGCTTCAAAAGCTATCCACTGAACCTTATTTGGACCTCCAGAGCTTATCTTTGTCTTCTTTTCCTTAGTTTACATAGATATTTTAAAGCTTCATCAATTTATTGATAAGGACGTATGTATGTGATGCATATAGTATACAGTTCTTAGGCCTTCCACTCATTCTCTATTTGATTTACAGTTGTGATTTTTATGTCTGAATTTGTATAGATGATGAAGTAGCTAAAAGTGGTTTCTTTTTGGAGGTTTGGAGGTGAGAGAAACATTGTTTACTTTAGTATTCAAGATTTTATTCAAATAAGATGAGAAATATAATGTATTAATATCTATAAAATATAATGTATTAATATATTACATATTATGTTATTATATTACATATAATATTCGTAATCAATAGCAACATAAAGGTCTCTGTTTTTCTGATCTCAGAGTAATATTGTTTAACTGAGACATAGTATTAGCTTTCTGATTTCTTTACTCTTTCTACCTGAGGTAAATGGTAAATAATTCCCTTTAATACTTGCTCATCAGTTGAAATTCAGGAAAGAAAAAAAAATTAAATGTTTCTTAATCGTGACATCTTATACGACATCTTAACTTAATGTGCTTGTGGGTTTTGTTTGTTGTTAGATCACCATTTGTACATTCACACACACACATGTACTGTATATATGTGTGTGTTCAGGAATATTGGAAAATTTTTAATTTTTGAATCACAAAATTGTCTATTCCATTATACTGAAAGAGTTTTGATTTCATTGTATAGCTCCACAGTGCTGTAGCAGAAATGGAAAAGGAAAAATTTGAACTTCAAAAGCGACACACTGAAAATATTCAAGAGTTGCTTGAAGATACAAATGTACGTCTGAATAAAATGGAGGGTGAATATATGGCACAAACACAGTCCACAGTAAGTCTCTTTTTTTTCTTTTTTAACATTTTTAGAAACTGTCTTCTTAATTTCCATGTCCCGATACATCACTGTTGTGCACTGTATATAAATGTGCTGTTGAATTAAGAGAAAAGCTCTATCTTCTAGCATTAGTTAGCTTTTCATTGTTGTGACCAAAGTACCTCACAAGAACAATTTAGAGAAGGAAGTTTATTTCGGCTCACAGTTTCACAGGTTTAGTCTGTGATTGTCTGCGTCCATTGCGCTAGGGATAAAATGAGGCAGAACATCATGGCAGAAGGTCCTGGAGGAAGAGCGCTGCTTATCTAGCGCTGGGAAGCAGAGAGAAAGAAGGGTCCTTGGGAAGGTGAACCCTTCTAGGACACACCCCCTAGTGATCCATCTCCTCCAGCCACACCTCACCCTCCTACAGTTACCACCCATTAAAGCTAGGATGGACTGATTAGGTTACAGCTCTAATAATCTAAGCATTTCAACTCTGAACATCTTTGCATTAACACAGGAACTTTTCTTATATTGAAAACATAATACCTTCCTACTTAATGCAGATTTACACGTAATAGTGTGTGGCCCTTAGAAGTATGTTAAGTGATTGCACTTGAGAGTTTGTGATGTCATTTTTGTTTTTGAACCCTCAGAAAGTTTTATAAAATTTTCTCCTTTTTTCCGTAGTAATGTTTAGTTGAAAGATAATCCTTTCTTTTTAAAAATTCTTTTTAGCTAAAGACTTGTTTTTTCCCCCTGAAAATCCTTAGTGCTAATGCAAAGGTCATAAAGGAAGACAGGAGTAGTGTGACCACTCCGACAGATTTTCTTGGTAGAACATCTTGACTAAGGGACCACTCACACATCACTTGGGTAAATCCAAAAGGTTCCCATACTGAAAGGATGCAAAAGGAGGTCACCATAGCCAGGCTGCACGGCACGGAGGCCATGGACACTCTCCAGTGACAAGGAGCATCCCTCTAAAGATCCTCTCTCTCAATACATTGTTGCAGAGTATAGGTCAGAGGGGTGAATGTCGTCAGCCTTGTGGAAGTTCATCTGACTTCCTGAGACCCTGTCATAAGTCTGGGAAAGTCCTGCAGGTAGGTTTAAGGCTTCTTGCATCCAAAGCAAGTTCTTTGGACTGTGAGCTCCTGTCCCTTGCGTTTGTCACTTACTCCTGTGTTTTAGGGAAAAGCTTGGAGACCAGGTTCTTGTATTGGGCAATTAGTTTATTCAAGTAGTGAAGAACAGGTGAGCTTTAGAGTTAAGACCCCCAAAAGCCTAGGACCACTGTTGAACTCCAACTGCCAACTTGCATTTGTGAAAGACAAGCGTCACTACTCCTGTGGGGAACACAACACTGGAGAGAGCGTTCTTCCTAGATTACAGTAATCAGCTAATGGGATGCAGAGGGATAGATGATCCTTTGATGCAAATAGTTCTTATTTTAACCAGATTTATTAATATTTTGTAATTACCACTTTTTATGTCTTTTTAATCCAATCTTTATTGCAAGTGCAGGAAGACTTCTGTAGTCTAAGAGCATTAAAGTTCAGCTTTTTCACTGAAGCAGTAATCACTCTGATGTCATTTTTTGTGACTAGTGCAAGACAGGAATCAGTCTCATCATTTTCTGTGCAGATGACTATTTTTTCCAGCTTCACTTTTGAGTAGTTCTCCTGTCATTCATGTTTCATGGCCATTGTTGTACATCAGGCTTCCATACAAACAAAAATCTCTGTTCTAGTTGGCTGGTGCATTTCTCTTACTTTGCTGATAGTATGCTATCATCATTATGGCTCACAATTACTCTCCATGTCTTTCTGGCCCATCAGAAAGATCTTGGCTACTCTGAGTCCTTTCTTATGACATATACTTTTAGAATTAGTTTAACTGTGAGTTAATAAGGAAACGGAACTCTGAGAACATTTTTCTTTAAGCATCTTTTATAATAGTTTCTTCCTGTCTCACACTTCTGTTATCTAAAGGTTTTATACATTTGCTTTATAAGAGAATTAAGAACAAACATATGTCTTACAGATTTTAACTCTTTACATGAATGTAGCAAATGTTTTATTTTACGCTGAGTAGAACTTATGTAAAATATTAAATAATGATGTTAATAATGGTTTTAAAACTAAATCTCTTATTATTGCAAAAGATATTGATGTTTACTACTGAAAAGTTAGGAAAGATGGCAAAAACCAATAAAATTAATGTCGTCATAATAAGAGTTACTGCTGGCAAAGATGTGTGTGATTGTTCCTCTACATTTCAGTCCAATGATGAGTGTTTTAATTAAAAACAAACCAACCAATACTTTGCTAATTTGATAGTATGTTAGTTTCATAGGGCTGCTATATCAAATTTTTGCAACCTAGGTAGTTTAGAACAATGGAAATTTATCATATCACCAGTTCTAAAGCTTAGAAATGCATAATCAAGGTATTATGCAGAAACCTGCTCTCTCTGAAGATGTTAAGAGGAAGATTGTTTCTTTCCTCTTCCTGTCTTCAGGTGGTGACTATCAGTCCTTGACATACCTTGGCTCATAGCTGTAGTATTCTAGTTTCTACCTGTGCTGTCACATGGGGCTCTGCTTGTATATCTCTGTGTACCATGTCTTCATGTGACCTTCTTAAAAGGATAGCAGTCATTAGATTTAGGGCCCACCTTAATTCAATATGACCTCATGTTAACTTGATTACATCTGTAAAGGCCATGTTTCCATCCCAAAAGGGTCACATTTATAGGGGTGTTGGTTTTCAATGTGTCTTTTGGAGGGCACCATTCAACCCATGGCAGTAGGTAAGAAATGTTATTTTATTTGTTATTAATTTAAAAAGGAAAATGTTGAAAATTCAAGCATTCACTTTGCAAAGAAGAAAGACAGTATGCACATTGTCTATTCATGTAAATGATTGTGTTTCTTATTTTGTTATAGACACCAGGTTTCTCAAAGTAAAATTTGGGACCTATCCTTGGCAATTAATAAAACCAGCTTTGTTAATTGTTTGGCTATATTTTAAAAGCTTTAATTTATAAATTTATTTGCAGTAAAAATAATAAAGCCATTGCATAGGAGCACAAATAATATTTTAATCACTACCAGATATAAAAGAGGGTTTCCAAGATGGCATTCTAGCTCCTTGACACGGGATTTGAACATCAGGAGTAGTGCCGTTCTGTGAGGTGGGTGAAAAAATAATTTATCTAAAATTTGATATTGGACAAAGAGTCTCAGAGACTCAGAAATTTGGGTACAGTAACTAAAGAAGAAAGAAAACATTTGAGCCAGTGAATCATAGCCATGACTGCAACAGCTGCACTAGATTGGCACAGAGGGAAGGAAAGCTGTAGAGATACTATAAGATACTGTAAGGTCAAATCTAGCATGGAGGAGCCCGGTATCAGAAAGAAACCCTGAATCTGTGGCTCCTCTACTGCATGAAGGGTGCACTATTTCCCAGCTGGCCAGAGTGATGGGGCAGTAGCTCCACTGAAGAGGCTGTGGCGGCAAGAGTCAGGAGGCTTAAGCAGCTGTCTCCATGATGCTGCCAGGCTCCTGCTGCAGGTAGATGCTGGAGGGGCTGTGCAGAGATAGGCACACTAGCACACTACACTGTTGGTGGAGCTGCAGACTGGTACAGCCCCTCTGGAAAGCAGCATGGAGAATCCTCAAAAAACTAGGGATGAACCCACCATACGATCCTGCTATTCCACTCCTGGGTATTTTTCCAGGGGATTTAGAATCATCACATTATAGTGACACAGCAATATCTATGTTCATAGCAGCTCAATTTACTATTGCTAGATTATGGAAACAACCCAGATGTCTCTCACTGGATGAATGGATTCAAAAACTGTGGTACATTTACACCATGGAATTTTACACAGCAATTAGAAACAATGATATTGCAGCCTTTGAAAGTAAATGGATGGCTATGGAAGAAATTATGCTGAGTAAAATCAGCTTAACCCAGAGAACCAAGGGTCAAATGTCTCCACTTATCTGTGGAGGCTGGAGCTAGACCCTGGCCAGTGAGAAAGACAGTCTATTATCATGTGTTAAATCCAAATAAGTGTAATGTTATACAACAAAACACTTTTTTTTAGAGATATTGTGGGAAAGGGAAGAGAGGGATAAGAGTAGGTGATTGGGGGGGCACTCCTGGGGGTAGTTCTAATATCCAGAATATATACACATTTTATATTACGTTAAAAACTTGTATGGTTGTTCATTAATAAATGTCTCAAAAAAAAAAAAAGCTATACCCAACAGAGCAAGCACTAAACAGGCCCAGAAGATATTTTACCCAGGGGGATTCAAGATAAAAAAGTGAAGGGGATACCATCTGGCTTCCTTCCCCCTAAATCTGTTGGCTCACGTGATAAGCCAAAGTGGGTGAGGACTGGGAAAGAGTATGCCCAGAAACTACTCCCAGGAAATCTGGAAAGGCTGCATTTGTGGAGAACAGAGGGGATCTAGGACCTGCACTAATCCTAGGCAGACTCATGAGTTTTAGATCCTCAACAGAGACTAGCAAAAGCCAGGCCCTCAGGGTGTGTTGACCCAACCTCTCCAGAATAGTCATCACCCAGCAAAGTCCTTGAGGCCAGATTAGACCCCAGCTCTACCATCCAGACCTCCACTCTTAGAATTTTGCAGTGACCCCGCTCTGGGATTTTATAAACTGTGGGACTATGCTAACAAAACTCCAGTGGACAGTGAACATTAATCCCATTACATTTTTTTTTTTTACTACCTCAGTGGAAACAATTCCCTGTTTTTTTCCTTCTTTTCACATTTCTTTTCTCTTAAATTGACTGTATTTTCCCCAACTTCCAGCAGTAATCGGTTTATATAACTTTGGCCTCATCCTTAATGCTGTTGTAATCATTACTGCCAAGGATGCCAGATTTTATACCTATTATTTGCTTTTAAGCCAGATATAATTGATGTTTACTTACTGTTTTTGCCAAATGCATTTTGTGATCCTACATTTCTGTCTTTTGTGGAAGTTAACATTGTTGTAGTCATAGTGGGAACCAAATATTCAGTTTAAGGCTGTATATTGTGTGCATCAGTTGTTGCTATTATTTGTTTCCCCATATTCCATGAAGTGTTGAGAATCTACAGGGACCCTAAAAGTTCACAGATTAGGGATTCTGTTGTTGAGCTTAACTTTCCCAGAAAGTACTCTAGCTCAAAGAGGGGAGTAGACTAAAATAAATAATCAAATCCAAACCATCAGCAAGGACAAAGAGAGGAAAAAATAACAGGGAACTCAGGTACCATCACTTGACATCTACCCATACATCAAATCCACTGAACATGTAAGATAATTCCACACAAAAGGACACAAACAAAGTCGAAGAGGAATCCACTTCAATTGATACACAAGAACAAGACCAAAAAAAAAAAAAAATAATGAGAAAACAGGGCTGGAACGGTGGCTTGGTGGTTACAGTGCTTGCCTGGCATGCGAGTTCAAACTCCAGCACCATTTACACAACAAATTCTTGGAGCACCGATAGCCACACCATGTGAAAAACTAAATAAAAAATTGATTCTCATAAATATATATATACACACACATATATGTGTACATGTATACATACACACACACACAAATCTCCATTGGAAATCTATAATCCCTAACATGGGATTGCCCTGATAGTGAGTTGGATGAAAACCAACCAAGAAAACGATTATAAAAAATTCATTATCTAATTGTTCAGTGAACTTATAAAAGTACATTTAAGGAAGGAATTCAGAGACCTACTACAGGAGATGAAAGACCACTTCAATAAGAAATAGAAATAGTGGGAGAAAAACACCATTCAGAACTCCTAGAAATGAAAGACAAGATCGGTCAATTTTCAAACTCACTTGAAGGTATCACTAGCAGACAGTGCAGAAAATAGAACTTTAGCCCTTAAAGACAGATCTTTAGGCACTGAAGATAGGTTAGATCATCTCAAATATACAGAAGGATGTAATGAGAAAAAATTATAGAACATGACCAGTATATACAAGATCTCTGGTATAACTTCAAAAGACCAAATCTGAAAATCATGGGGATAGAAGAAAACATGGAAGTACAAACAAAATGCTTAAAAAACCCTCTCAATGAGATTGTTACAGAAAATTTCTCCTATATTAGAAACAAGGTAGACATCCTCATACAGGAAGCTTGCAGAACCCCAAATAGGCCCAACCAAGTGAGAAACTTGCTGAGAGATATTATAATCAAGACTCAGCACAGAGATCAAGAAAAGAATATCAAAATCGATAAGGATCACTTCTGATTTTTCATCTCAGACCCTAAAAGCAGGGAGGGTCTGGAATGAGGTATTCCAATCACTAAAAGAAACAACTGTCAATCAAGGTTATTATACCCAGAAAAGTCAGTTTTAAATATAAGGGAAAAATAAAAGCATTCTGTGACAAGAACAAACTAAAAAAATTCACGAGCACAAAACTAGCACTATAAAGAACACTCAAAGACAAACTTCATACAAAAGAAAAATTCCAAAAATTCCCAAAGTCCATACATAGATGTAGTTAAGTAAAAGAATAGCCCACTGAACAAGAATCAGAACAGGATAAGATACAGAGCAGAATAAAATAAAGTACCAAAATGGTAGGAAACCACAAGCACATGTCCATTCTAACACTGAATATTAATGGCCTCAAATTTTCAACATGAAGACACAGATAGTAAAACAGATCAAAACATAGAATCGAACTATATGCTGCTTATAGGAGACTCATCTTGTTTTTAAAAAAAAAAAGATCTACAGACTGAAAGTAAAAGGATGGCAAAAAAAATTTCAGGCATATGTCCCAAGAAAACAAGTAGGAGTTGCCATTCTCATATCTGACAATGTAGATTTCAAGCAAAAATTAATCAGAAAAGATAAAGCCACTACAGCATGGCAGATATAACCATCCTAAACATCGATGCCCCAAATATCAATGCACTTGGGCTGGTGGTGGCTCAGCAGTTACAGTGCTTGCCTGGCATGCATGAGTATGCAAGTTCAAACCCCAGCACCATGTACACAACGAAGTGACCAAGGAATGAAAGTCACATGAAAAACTAAATAAAAAATGCTTCTCTCTCTCTCCCTCACTGTCCCCTCTTTCTCAAAAAAAAAAAAAAAAAAAAAAAAAAAAAAAAAAAAAAAAAAAAAAAAAAAAAAAAAAAAAAAAAAAAAAGTCAAAGCACTGAAAATGAAAAATACTGCATGACATCGAACTCCACATAGACCCTGCACAGTAGTACTGGGGGATTTCACTACAACCTTAACACCAGTAGACAGGCCATCAAAACTAAAAATCAATAATGAACCTAAACAACACTATAAATCAGTTGAACCTGACATCTCCAGAATAGTCCATCCAAAACCATCTGAATTAGTCTTCTCACCTGGAACTTTTTCCATCATATTCTGTACCATAAAGGAAATTTTTTTTAAGTGAAGGATGGTGAGAGAGAAAATATTTTTTGCTATTTAGTTTTTTATGTGGCTTGTATTGCTCTGACCCTATATTGTGTATGTAGTGTTGGGGTTTGAACCCACATGCCAGGCAAGCTCTGTAACTGCCAATCCACTGCTCCAGCTTCCCATAAAGGAAATCTTAGCAAATACCAAAAAATTGGCATAATCCCTTATATCCTGTCAGGTCATAATGGAAAGAAGCTAGAATACAACAGCAAGAAAATTAACAGAAATCACCTAAAAACATAGAGGTTGAATAGTACTCTCTTGAATGAAGAATGGATCAAAGAAGAAATGAGAACAGAAATCAAGATATTCTTAGAAATGAATAAGAGCAGAGACGCAACATATCAAAATTTCTGGGACAGTATAAAAGCATTTCTAAGTGGAAAGATTATAGCACTGAGGACCTACGTTAAACAGACTTATGTTCCACCTTAATTCCTTTGAAAAAGTAGAACAAAACAACCCCCAAAGCAGTAGAAGACAGGAAATAATAAGGATAAGAGCTGAAATCAATGAAACTCAGCATAAAAAAATACAAAGAATCAATGAAACAAAGAGTTGGTTCTTTGAAAAGATAAATAAGATTGGCAGACCCTTAGCCATCTTATTTAGAAGAAAAAATGAAGCACATCAACAAAATTAGAGATGAGAAGGGAGATGTCTACACAGATGCTGCTGTGTAGACATCAGATAATCCAGGGAATTATCTGAACCTACTTTGAAAATTTATACTCCAATAAACTATAAAATATGGAAGACATGGACAGAGTTCTAGACATCTATGACCTGCCAAAACAATCAGGAAGATATATACATTCTAAACAGACCAATATCAAGCAATGAAATTGTAACAGCAATTAAAAGCCTTCCGAAAGAAAACGCCCAGGACCTGATGGATTCTCAGCTGAGTTCTACCAGATCTTTACAGAAAAACTAACACCACTGTTTAAGTTATTCCACAAAATTGAAAAGACAGACCACTCCCAAATACTTTTTTTTTAATAGGGGCAGAGAGAGAAACAATTTTCAGTTTTTCACGTGACTTTTGTTGCCCAAGACTACACTGTGTACGTAGTGCTGGGGTTTGAACTCATGAACTCGCGCATGCCAGGCAAGTGCCATAACCTCCAAGCCACTGCTGCAGCCCCTCCCAAATACTATTTATGAGGCAAGCATAACCTTCATACCAAAACCTGAGAAAGATGCATTAAGGAAAGAAAACTATAGACCAATATTCCTGATGAGCACAGATGCAAAAATTCTTAATAAAATTTTAGTAAACTCTATTAAAAAATGCATCAAAAAGATAATATACCATAATCAATTTGGGTCTTTCCAGGGATGCATGTTGGTTCAACATACTCAAATCAGTTAAAGTGATTTATCACTTTAACAGAATTAAGGACAAAAATCACATGATCATCTCAATAGATGCTGAAAAGGTCTTTGATAAGATCCAACATTGTTAAAAATACTGGAGAAGCCAGGGATCAAAGGAAGTCACCTTAATATTGTATAGGCCATTTATGACAAACTCATAGCCAACATCATGTTAAATAGAGAAAAACTGAAACATTTCCACTAAATTCAGGAACAAGAGAAGGCTATCCACTCTCACCATTCTTATTCAATGTAGTCCTCGAAACATTAGCCAGAGCAATAGGACAAAAGGAAATCAAAGGAATACAATTAGGAAAAGTCAAACTATATTTCTTTGCTGATGATATCCTATATCTAGGGCATCCAAAGAACTCCACTAGACTTTAAAACCTATAAAATAATTTAGTAAACTTGCAGGATACAAGGTCAACACCCATAAATCAACAGTTTTCCTATATTCCATCAGTGAATCACTTGAAGAAATCAAGAAAACTATTCTATTCATAACAACCTAAATAAATAAATATTTGGGAATTAATCTAACCAAAGAGATAAAAGAGCTGTGCAATGAAAAGTATGTTTCAGTAAAGAAATTAAAGAAAACTTTAGAAGATGGAAAGATTCCCATGTCTTGTGTTGGCAGAATTAATGTCAGAATAGGCAGCTACCAAAAGTGCTATACATATCTCATATAATCCTCATTAAAACAGCAGTGATGTTCTTTGCAAATATAGAAAAATCAGTTCATAAATTCATCTGGAAAAATAGGAGATCCAGACTAGCCAAAGCAGAACTAAGCGAGAAAAGCAAAGCAGGAGGGATCACAATAGCTGATTTGAAAATCGAATACAGATCTAGAACAACAAAACACCATGGTTTTGGTATCAAAATAGACATGAAGAGAACTGGAATGGAATAGAAGACACAGATCCACAAACCAATAGCCTTGTGATATTTGACAAAGGAGGCAAAAGGAAAAAGGATAGACTTTTTTTTTACATTTTTAAAAATTTTTGAACAACCTTACAAGATTTTAACAAAATAATATAAAATGTGTATATATTCTGGATATTGCAATTACCCCCAGGAATGCCCCCACAATAACCCTCCCTTATCCCACCCTTCCCCTTCTCACTATATTTATAAAAAAAGTAGTAGGTTGTAAAGCATTACATCTTATCTGAATTTAACACATGATAATAGACCAACTTTCTCATTGTCCAGGGTCTAGTCCCCACCTCCACAGATGAGTGGAGAGAACTGACCCTTAGATCTCTGGGTTAAGCTGATTTTACTCATCATGATCTTTTCCATAGCCATCCATTTACCTTCGAAGGCTGCAATATCATTGTTTCTAATTGCTGTGTAATATTCCATGGTATAAATGTACCACAGTTTTTGGATCCATTCTTCTAGCGAGGGACATCAGGGTTGTTTCCATAGCCTAGCAATAGTAAATTGTGCTGCTATGAACATAGATGTTGCTGTGTCACTATAATGTGCTGATTCTAAGTCCCCTGGAAAGATACCCAGGAGTGGAATAGCAGGGTCGTATGGTGGGTTCATCCCTAGTTTTTTTGAGGATTCTCCTTACTGCTTTCCAGAGGGGCTGTACCAGTCTGCAGCTCCACCAACAGTGTTTTAGTGTGCCTATCTCTCCACAGCCCCTCCAGCATCTATTGTTGTTTATTTTCTTCATCTTTGCCATTCTGACTGGTGTAAGGTGATATCTTAATGTGGTTTTCATTTGCATTTCTCTGATGACTGGAGATTTAGAACACTTTCTCATGTATTCATTGGCTTGATCAATGTCCTCTGGTGAGAAGTTTCTGTTTAGCTCTTTGGCCCATTTATCAATTGGGCTGTTGGTGTTTTTGTAGTTGAGATTTTTGAGGATTTTATAGATTCTGGATATGAGACTCTTGTCTGAGGACTCATACTGCATGATTCTCTCCATTTCTGTAGGAAACCACTTGACTCTTCTGATTGTTTCCTTGGCAGTACAAAAGCTTTTTAGCTTTATGGCATCCCATTCGCTGATTTTTGACTTCACTTCCTTCGCTTTAGGAGACCTGTTGAGAAAGTCTTTGCCTACTCCCAAATGTTGAAGTGTTGGACCAATTTTGTCTTCTATCAGTTGCAACGTAGCTGGTTTAATACCAAGCTCCTTGATCCATTTTGATTTGATTCTTGTGCAAGGAGAAAGATACGGGTCTGATAGACTTTTCAACAAATGGTGCTGGGAAAACTGGATAGCTCTATGTAGAAAAATGAAATTAGATCCTATCTATCAGCCTGCACAAAACTTAATCAAAATGGATCAAAGACTTAGGTATTCGCCTGAAAACTTAGAACTGCTGGAAGAAAACAGGGTCAACACTCCATTATTGGGGAGCTGGCACCAATTTCCTTAATACCCCCAGAGTGCAAGAAGAAGAACCAAGGCTAAATAAGTGGGATGCCATTAAACTAAAAAGCTTCTGCTTAACCAAGGAAGTGATTAAGACCGTGAAGAGAGAGCCTACAGAATGGGAGAAATCTTAGCCAACTACACCTCTGGTAGAGGACTAATATCCATAATATACAAAGAACTCAAAAAGCTTAACACCAAATGGCAAATGGATGGAAATGGAGAATATCATTTTAAGTGAAATTAGCCAAACTCATATAGTTGAAGGTTGTTCATTTTCTCTCCTTTGTGGAAACTAAAATAAAGGAAAGGGGAGGGAGGGATAAAATTTCATAAAAAAATTTGAATAAAAATTAATAGAACTAAAGGAAGTCTAATAGAGAAAGCAGAAGAGGGAGGGAAGAATGCAGGATAGGGGAAAAGGGGGAAGGGAAGATATATTTTGCATCTCTAGAACATTAAATCCCACACAATCAATATAAATTCATCATAAAATGAATGAATGATTGAAAGGGTGATCAGCAGAAGCAAGGGACTAGGGACAGGAAGAGGGCATGAGGAAGTGCTTAGGGAGTCATATTGGCCAAATGATATCGTTATGTTGTGTGCCTGTGTGAATATGTAACAACAAATCTTATCATTATGTACAATTCTAATGTACTAATTAAAAAAAAGAAATTTAGTGAGAGATATGCTATTTCTTTACATTTTTTTGTAAATCCCTTTAGCCTCTGGCTTAATAGAAGACAGCTGGATTTTCAAATCTGTTTTTACTCTTTCTCTGTTGTGATACCACATGACATGTAGTGTCTGGAAAACTTCATGGTAATGAAAAAGGCTGATAATGTGTTAATACAATTATCTTTGACCCAATAGACTCATGAAAAGCTTCTTGGGGAATCTTGGGACTTTGTTGACAAAACTTTGAGAACAACTGTTGCTCTAAGCATTGGTTTTCAAACATTTTGGACCATGGCTTCTAGTAAGAAATTAATTTTATAAATTGCATCCTAAAATACATGAATAAGCACACCCCATTGCATATTTATAATTCAAACAAAGTTTCTGTTTTTCTGTTGGCCATTTACTCTGATAGGTTCTATTATCCTTATTTTCTTTTATTTCATTAAAAAATTCCTGCTTGTGATTTGCAACTTGATTTTACATTGGTTAAGGCCCATGGTTTAAAATCACTGGTATAGGGAGTATGTATTAAAGAATGTGATTTTCTGTTTTATCATATACTTTCCAAAGTGATTGCTCCTGTTTATGTTCTCATTCAACAGAATGTGAGAGTCATCTCTCCCCATCCTTGCCAACACTTGGAATTACCAAACTTTAAATTTTTTTCCTAATTTTTAAAGCATCATGATTAATTAGCATTTCCTTGATGGCTACTTTGTGTTTCTTGGATCTTTAAAATTGTTTATTCATTGTCTTTATTGTTTTTTAATTCAGTTTATGTTTTTTTCCCACTGCATTTGAAGGATATTTTACATATTTAGTATTTAGGGTACAAACCAATTATCAAGTTTCCCCCCATTCTTTTATTTCGGTAAAATATCCATAACATAAAGTTAAGCATTTTATGCCTATCGTTCCATGGCATTAAGTGCATTGACGTATTTATGCAGCCATCATCACCATGAGGGTCATATTTTTTTGTTTCCCTCAGCTGGTCCTTTCTACCCATTAAACACTTATCTTGTACTGGAGTGGTTGCTCAGCAGTTACGGGGCCTGCCTGGCATGCGCAAGTACATGAGTTTAAGCCTCAGCAGCACGTACACAACAAATCTCTGGCAGTGAAGGCTACATGAAAAACTAAAGAAAATTGATTCATTCTCTCTCTCTCTCTCTCTCACTATCCCTCTCTTAAAAACAAAATAAATACTCATCTTGCTCAGCTGAAGCTCTGTACACCAATTCTTCATTTGTTGCTTTCATCCTGCCTCTGACATGTACCCTTCTACTCTCTTTGAAATGACTGTTCCACGTGTCTCTGTTAAGCACATTCACATAGTATCTGTCCTTTTCTGACTGGCTTATTTCACTTAGCATAATTCACAGTTCATCCATGTTGTAGCAGGTGTCAAAACATTTTAAAGGTGGGCTGGAACGGTGGCTCAGCGGTTACGGCGTTTGCCCAGCATGCAAGAGTAAGAGAGTTAAAATCCCAGCACCACCTACACAATGAAGTCCCCGAGGAAGGAAAGCCATGTGAAAAACTAAATAAAATTTATTCTTTCTCTCTCTTTCACTGTCCCACTCTCTTTATTAAAAATAGAGTTTAAAGGCTGAGTAATAACCCACTGATCTTTCAGAACACTTTTTGTTTATGAATTCATTTACCATACTTGAATTGCTTCCACCTTTTGTTAAATGTGGAAAGTGATATTGTAGATGTGTGTACAGGTGTATCTTTGATATTGAAAGCCATAAACAGAAACCAAATTTAAATCTGAAATACATTTTTGTCATCTCAACATTCTTAATTTTCATGTTCTAAAATATGAAATACTTTAAAAGTAGAAATTTGTGAAATATATTGATTGCTTAAAATGTTTACTCCATTGGTATGTTTTATTAATTAAATAATGTTAAGAGAGGAAAATCTTTCAGAGTAGAATTTTTGGTTTTTGTAATTTTGACATGGAAAGAAAAGTTATAGTTTGGAGACAAGTGGTCACTGTCAGAGAAACTTCTTCCTATTTCTACTAAACACTGGATTTTAAAATTAGCATTCAGACCTTGTCATGGGTTATAATGGTAAATACAGAGAAAAATGGACAGTCTGTCAGCAGGACTGAATTTAGGAATCATCAAAACTAGACATGTGTTGCTGAGCAGCTCCTGATTTAATAATTAAACAAGGTAGAGTTCAAGGCATGACTTGACATGAAAGATGAGACTGTCACTGAGAATTAGTTTCTCCATTTTGTTATTCTTTCAGCTTTTTACTTTTTTGATGAGTTTCATTTCATTTTATTGACAATTATAATAAGCAGACACTTGTTAATACCTTTTGGTATCTGCAAGCATTTTCTTATGTGAGACTCATAGTTAAAGCATGTAAACACTGGACTTTGAAAACAAGTATTAGAAGTTATGAATGTAAAAATTATAGCAAAATTCTTAGAAGTTGGTGAGGTGAAAGCTATAAAATAATAGGCATCTATTGATGTCCAGGTTTAGACACAATGACTATGTGTGAGTGACTTTATTGAGATTCTAGACTTTGTTAGTGGAGTACTTCACATTTTTCTGTCCTCAGAACTCCACTGCCAGTCTGGTGTTCTGCACAGTCTTTCTCAGAACAATATTTTCAAGTTTAATAGAAATATATAAAAATTATATTGAGTTGTTGTCAAATTGTTAATAAATCAAAATTTTGATAAAGTAATATATGTTCCTAAATTAAGCAAAAAATACAAAGATCTAGCATTGAGCCTACTAGTAATTTTTGAGTAATGACGAGGGTAAATAAGATTTAGTGCTTATCCAACAGTATAATGAACTGTTTGTAAAAATATCTGTGACATTATTAATCATAGGGTTTCCTAATGACATTTATTTGATAACTGTTTCCATTATTGAAGAAAAATACTATATTTCAGTTAGGATAGTGAAATAAAGATGGAACTAATTTTTTAAAAATTTCTCCATTTAAATTCACTGATACCTGAATTTCATCCAGGAACCAGAATGGTAGGTTACGAACCTTTTCTTAAATAGTCAAAGGAGAAGAAGGAAGTGGAGGAAGTAGCAATGAGACAGGGAAAGTTAGTGAAGGAATCAGACTTAACTTGCTCATGTTCATTTGTGAAGATATCAGAGTAAATCTCATCTCTCTCTCTCTGTCTATATATATATATAAAATAGAAAAGCTATTTAGTAAATAACAGAAAAACCAGTAGAGGGAAGACAAAGGAAGAGGGATACTGGGGATTGACCTGTTGAGAAAGTCTTTGCCTACTCCTAAATGCTGAAGTGTTGGACCTAATTTGTCTTCTATCAGTTGCAAGGTAGCTGGTTTAATACCTAGCTCCTTGATCCATTTTGCATCATTAGTTTTGAAATACAGCTTTCCCTTTATTGAATTGCTTTTACTCCTTTATCAAGATCCATTGAGTGTATTTGTTGGGTTTATTTCTGGTTTCTCTATTTTGTTTTATTGTTCTAATAAATTATCCTGTATTGGTCTCTCTTGGTTGCGTTTGGTTGTATAATGTCTTCAAGTTGGGTATTGTGTCTTCCAACTTTGTTCTTCAGTGTTTTGTTGGATTTTCTAGATTGTTTGCCTTTCTATAATTCTAATTCTAAACTTTAAACTTTAAAATTAGCTTGTTGATACCCATAAGTAATTTGCTAAAATTTTGATTGGGTTTTGTTGAATCTATAGTTAAGTTTTGGAAGAATTGATGTTACAATACTGAATTTTCTAATCTGTGTATAGGTGTATCTCATTTTATTATATTTCACTGTATTGAATTCTGCAGATGTATTTTTACAAATTGAAGGCTGTGGCAACCCTGTGATGAACATGTCTGTTGGCACGATTTTTCTAATAGTATGTAGTCACTTTGTGTCTCATTGTCACATTTTGCTAATTCTCACAAAATTTCAAACTTTGTCATCGTTACTAGACCTGTTAACAGTGATTTGTGATCAGTGATCTTTGATATTGCTATTGTTTGTTTTGGTATTCCACAAAATACATCTTTATAAGACACCAAACTTAATTTGTCAATGTATATGTTCTGACTATTTCTCCAATCAGCTGAAGTTTCCCTTTCGTACACCCCTATCTCTTTTCCTCTCCTCAGACCTTCTTATTCTGCAAGATACGTTATTAAATATGAGGTGTGAGTTGTTAATTTGTTTTGATTTGTATTTGCCTAATGATTAGTGATATTGAACATCTTTTCCCTTATTGATGATTTGTTTGTCTTCTGTGGAGAAATGTCTGTTCAGGATTGGGGATATAGTTCAGTAGTAGAGGAATTTCCTAATGTGTGAGGGCTTTGGTTAGATATCCAGGACCACAGAAGTAAAAATAAATAAGATATCTGTGTAAGTTATTTGCACATTTTTGAATCATGTTGTTTCATTGTTGCTATTGTTAAGTTTTAGTAGTTCTTCATGCAAGGTAAAAGATAAGGGTCTAATTTCAGTTTTCTGCAAGTAGCTGTCCAGTTTGTCCAGCACCATTTGTTGAATAGGCTGTCTCTCCTCCATGTTATATTTTGGCCCCTTTTGTCAAAGATAAGGTGCTTAAAGATTTGTGGGTTTGTATCAGGGTCTTCTCTTCTATTCCATTGGTCTTCATTCCTATCTTGATACCAGTACTATGCTGTTTTTGTTACTGCAGCTCTATAGTATAGTTTTAGATCCGGTGTAGCAAAACCACCTGTTTCATCTTTCTTTCTTAGTAATGTTTTGGCTCTTCTGGGTTTCTTATTATTCCAAATGAATTTGGAAAGTGCTTTTTCTGTATCTGTAAAGAATGACATTGTTATCTTGATGGGGATTGCATTGAATCTATACAGAGTGTTTGGCATAATGGCCATTTTTATTATATTAATTCTGCCTAACCAAGAGCATGAAATGTCTTTCTATCTTCTCAGGTCGTCTTAGATTTCATTCTTCAATATCCCATAATTTTCATTGTAGAGGTCTTTGACTTCCTTTGTTAGTAGTTCTGTGTATGTTTTGGATATTAATCCCTGGTCAGATATGTAATTTGTAAGTATTTTCTCCCATCGTGTGTATTTTCTGATATTAATTTGATTTCTTCCCTTCCATAGGTTTTATACTGATACTCCTTCTATGCACAACCTTTTCCATTTTTATAAGTCTAATTTTTTTTCTTTTGTTGCTTGTACCTTTGGTGCCATATCCAAGAAATTATTGCTAAACTCAATAATGTGAAACTTGAGCTGTTTTCCTTTTTTTATTTAATTTTTAAAAATTTTCAGTACATTAGGTTTACTCATGAAACATCCTAAAAATATACATATTTTCCTTTTTTAGTGGAGTATAATAAAGCATGAAACCCCTAAACAGAATAGTCTACATCTAAAATAATAATCAAATTAGAAGAATACTAAATGTTTACAAAACTTTATTTCTTAAAACATTTACAAATTTCATATACTTTATAGAGTAGACAAAAGCAGCGCCTCAGAATGGGAGAGCGCTCCTTCTTTCCTGAAAAGAAAGTGTGCCCAGTGGAAGCTGTGAAGGCCTTCAGTCTTGGCACTAATGCCTTATCTTCATGTCCACTTTAGAACTGAGGTATGTGACAGGGGCTTGTCACAGTCTTTATGAGATTGGAGCTAGGGACTGAGGACCACTGCTCCCTTTTTTGGTGACCTGGATAGTGACCCAGACCTTTGGCCTCCACCAACATATGTATGGTTTTCCAGAATATTGTGACTGTTGATTAAAAATGCTCACTTTCATCCAGATATTTGGGAGTATTCAACAATCAATCTCTCCAGACTCATGTGTCACTTGCCTTGTTTTGGGGAGTCACCTGTGCTTATGCAACCTGACTAGGACTGGTAGTCCTTTCTTTGGAAAGACTCCAAAGACTGTCCTTGGGGATGAGTTGAGCAGGGAGACGGTTTCTGTTATGGTTTAGATAGGAGGTGCCCCTTAAAAGCTCATGTGTGAGCAATGCAAGAATGTTTATAGGTGAAATAATTAGGTTATGAGAGCCTTAATTCACTGATAGGGATTAACTGGGGAGTAACTGTAGGCAGATAGGGTATGGCTAGAAGAGATGTGTCCCTGAGGGCTGCCTTTGGGGGTTTGTTTGTTTATTTATTTCTTGTATTGGGGATTGAACCCGGAGGGATGTAACCATTAAACCACATCCCTAGCCCCTTTTAGATATTTTATTTTGAGAAAAGATCTCACTAAGTTGTTTTGGGGCTGGTTAAGTTGCTGAGGCTAGCTTTGAACTTGCGATATTCCTGCCTCAGTCTTCTGAGGTCCTGGGCTCATGCAACTGTGCCAGCTACCTTTGGGGTTCATACTTTGACCTTGATGAGTGGAGCTCTCTCCGCTTCCTCATTGTCTACCTTCCAAACCCTTCCCCCTTGATGCTTTGCATCACCTCCAGCATAGATGAAGGAGTTGGCCAACTGTGGCCTGAGATCTCTGAAACTGTGAGTGCCAAATAAACTTTATTTATTTAAAATGAATAAAATTGTTCTTGTCAGGTCTGTTGATCGTAGTGGTGAAAAAGCTGACTGAAAGTTTCCTTTATAATCTTTAGTACTTCAGCAGTTAATGCTACCAGTTATCCAGATGTAAAACCAGTCAGGCATCAGACAAGAGACCCGGAAGCCAAAAGAGTGACTAGGAAAGGGTGGAGTGATGAGAGTGTGGCCCAGTTTCCACTGGGCAGGTGCCCATGAGCATTACTGCATGAGGGGACAGGAGCTCAGGCTGGCATGTTGCTGGGAACCTCAGAGAAGAGGATGTTTGTTGCCCCACTTGCTTATGAGAGTTTTATAGTTTTAGGTCTTACACTAGGGGTTTGATTCGTTTTGAGCTAATTTTTGTGTATGTTTTTGGGTAGGTATGCTTGAAATATTTTGGTACGTAGTGTTTTGATGTGATTATAAATTATAAGTTTTAAATTCAAATCCTATTTTTAAGTTCTGGTTTACTAATTTATCTTAATTACACTAAAATCTTCCTTCTATAGATGATCAGTTCTGTATGTCTTGGCAGATGTATATAGTCCTGTAACTACCACCTCAGTCAAGCTGTAGAATATTTTCGTCACCTTTAGAAGCTGAGCAAGTAGACATTCCTTCCTGTTTGCTATTTATGGTGAACACATTTATTTTTGTGATTAATTGTGTTGTTTGTTAGATTCTTTTTGCTTGTTTGAGGGAATAGAATGTATTTTTAGTTTGCAGTTTTTATAGTTTGTATCATGAATAGGTATTGAATTTTATCAAGTGCTTTTTCTGTGAGATGAGATTATCATGTTTTTTCTTTTTTTATTCTGTGAATACGGTGAATTATATTGATTGATTTTTAAATGTTAAACCAGCCTGGTTTCCTGCAATAAATTCTGGTTGTCAAGTTCTACTAACCTTTTATACATTGCTTGATTTGATTTCATGCTTTAATACCGATTTTTGCATCTACGTTATCAGGATGTTGGTATTAAACTGTGTTTCCTTTGCTGTCTTTTTAATGTTGTGATATCAGGATAGTTCTGGCTTCACAATTGAGGTGGGCGTGTTTTCTTCTCTGTTTTCTGAAACAATTTATAATATTTGTACTATTTCTTATTTGAGTGATTGATTAAATTCAGCAATGATGTCATCTAAGTATTTTCTTTTTCGGAAAGGTTAGAGTTATAAATTCAATTTCTTTAATATGTGTAGGTTATTATAATTTCCTTTTTATGTATGTTAGCTTTAGTAATTTGTCTTTCAAAGAACTTGTCCATTACATCCTTTTAGAATTCACTGGCATGAAGTTGTTTATAATATTCTCTTATTATCACTAGGAATTTTTCCCTCTTTTGTGACCAACACTGGTCATTTGTGTATTCTCCCTCTTTTTCACTTGTCTTACTGTAGGTGTATCAATTTCTGAATACCTAGGGATTTTTCCAGATGCCTTCTTTTATTGGTTGTATGTATTCATTGGCTTAATGTTTTTCATAAATTAATGTTTGAATTCTGTTCCATTTGCCACATTGGTCATAAATCATGTTTTTCTTTGTTTCAAGAAAATTTAAATTTCCTATGATACTTGTTTTGGTGGAGGTGATTTTTTGTTACTAAAAGTATATTCATTATGTAATATGAATTTATTATATTCATAACCATTTTGTTTTTGCTCTTTTAAATTTTGGAGACTGGCAATATAGGATTACAGTCTTAATGAAAAGGATATCATTAAGAAAGGGAAAATGCAGTTCAGAATGAAAGAAATGTTTACAATTCTTTTATCCAATAAAGTTCTTGCATCTTAAATATATAAAAATTCCTATAAATCAATAATAAAAGGAAATGTAATCCAAATTTAGAAAATTGATACTGTGTTTGAGTAAGCACTACACAAAATAGGTTAGTCACATGATTAGTAAACATTTTAAAAGATGCTCAAGACATTAGTTCTCAGGGAAATTTTAAAAAAATCTCTATAAACCCATAAGAATGGCTAAATTTAACAAAAACACATGAACAAAAATTATAGTCTTAGATTTTGTCAGAGTTGCAGAATCATCAGAAGTCCTCTATGCTGCTGTTGAAGGTTTAAATTCTTATATTCAGCTTGAATTTTGGTAGTAACTGCTGAAGGTTAACACATGTACATGTTAGGACTCAGTAGTTTCCCTGCAAGAGGCATTACAAAAAGAAATCTGTGCATAGGGGCACTGTAAAACACATAGCAGAGTCTTGCTGGTAACATTGCTTTGAATAGCCCAAAATTGAGAACAAGTCATCAATAGAATGGATGTTATTTTTGACATAGTTGCGTAGTGGAATGCTGTTTACTGCAGTGAGAAAGGTTAAAGTACTGTTCAACTCTACAATATGAATGAATTTCACATGTATATAATATGCATGAGGAAGCCTGATCCCAAATATTACATATTCTGTGATTGCATTTATAGAAATTCAAAGAAAAGCAAAGCTTATTTGTGGTACCAGAAGTTAGAATAGTGTTTACCTTTGGGTAGAGTGTGACTAATAGAGCTTAAGAGGGCCTGGTAACATTTATGTCTTCTAGTGGTTCCTGAGTATTTTCAGCTTTAAAAAAGTGATCAGAATGGATGTTTAACATTTGTGCACCTTTTTGTATACACGTCATATTTCCACAGCAAGCTTATGCAATGTCAGAGTATGTTGCTTCTTATGCCATAGAAGTTGAAATTGGGGCTCTAAATAGTTTCCTGATATTAATTAATCCTTTTCAATTTTTTACTTCTGCAGGGTTTCCAACTGGTTTTTTTATATATGTAAAAAAACAAAATTTCTATCTCTAATTATTGATATTATCTATATTATGCTGAAAGAGGTTGTATAATTAAAACACATAGGATAGCTTAGATTTCCTAAGACTCACTGAAAATTATGTCTGTGGTATTTCATACCAAAATAATGTCCTTGCTCAAACTTTCTCTTAATTCCCAGCTGTCCTTAGCATTCTCTTGGCACATTCACGTTGTAATCTGAAAGGTTTATAGTTTTGACACTTCTCCTCTCCCTCGTTTAATATCTTACTGAATGACTCTGTTTACTTCTCTGAAAGTTTCGTGGGATGTGTTCTCTTCCCCTCTGTTTCCACAGCTACCAGTTGGGTTCAGGCCATTGTTGCCTCATTGCTGGACTCCTCAAGTAACTTGACAGTTGCTTTCTCTGTCTTTTCTTTCTTCCAAGTCTGTCAATAGCAAATCTTTCCAATTTTTCCATACCAAGAACTGAATTCCTAACACAATGCCCCTCATAATTTATGTTTACAAACCATGTCTTTTCAAGAAATCTAACATGGTCTTCTGAGTGCCATCTTTGAATTCCCAGTTTGGGACAATATCCAGTATACCCAAGGTAAATTCATCATTTTCTGTACAGTTCTAGGGCCCTTTCCTGATTGTTTTATACTACTGAGTTCCTCTTCTACACAGTGTTACATTTTGCAAAACTGTTTTGTGTCAGCATTTTTTCTTGAATAACTTTTTATCACAATTTTAGACCCCCACTGTTTTATATCCTTTCAACTCTGTGTATTCAGTTTAAAAAGATTATTTTGACCAAATATTGTTGTTACCCTTAAGGTATTTCATATTACACCTATAGGTTTTCCCTTGCCATTACAAGTTTTAAATTTCTTTTATTTGTACAAAAATGTCTTAAATAATAAAAGAGTAACTGACATCACATATTTTGCTTCTCAAGTCAGAGTTGGTGTTAGTGTATTCAAAAGTATCTTTGGTAAGCATGGATCTTAACGTAGAAGTCGCTGTTCCGTGTGAGGTGGTTCTCGCCTGTGCGTCAGCAGGCGTGTCCACTTGTCGTTTCAGTTAGTTTCAGCAGGTGCTTACTGTTTGAAATTAGTATCAGACTTGTCCTTTTTCTTTTTTTAAGAATCTGCCTGTACCTTAGCAAGTTCCTTCTGCTCACCTCTCTTCCCTTCTTCTCGCAGTCTGCTTGACTCCTGCTTTTTCTTCTTCTGAATCCTTGCTTGACTTCCAGTTTTTGTCTTCCTTCTGGTGACTGTTTTATCTGGCACAGCCCCAGGACTTCTTGATCTTGTACAAGTGAGAAGTCAGTCTTCACAGACAGGTACCAGCTAGCCTGTTTTGCCCACTTGGTGGCTTAGATATATAATAGTCATACATACACACACATAAGATATGTATCATATTTATACATTCTTGAATTATTTTCTAAGGACTCTCAGGTAAAATAATCTTGGATGCACTGGTATAATTTGATTTTAGTTATGTTCAATTAGCATGAACATCCTTACAAGCCTGCGCGCATGCGATGAGTTGTGTGCTGCAGGGACTGGTTCTCGGACTGTTCTCTTTATGTCCCTTGCTGATGAAGTAATTGGAATGTACTTTTTATACTTTTATGATGAAAGAGTAATAGGTGTTATAAAAAGACAAGTGTAATCTGGTAGAATTAGAAAATCCATCTTTTAGGAACCATGATAATTCAGGATGGACCATTTAATTTATTCAAGTGGGGAAAGACTCCCAATAAATACAGAATGAGATGATTTAGCTGTTATTCCCCATTATAGTTAGAGCTATTCAGTGTAGTTTGAAATGCAAGATCCAGAAGGTAATGATAGAATAATCTAGTAACATTATTATAAGAGGGTGGAGGAAATAGATATTGAGATTTTTCTTTTTAGAGCATTCTAGTTGTATATTTTTAAAACTGATTGCTTACAGATATATCATTTTTAAAACTGAAGACTTTTGAATTTATAAACCCAAGCTAACAAAGGTATCTAGTTGAGAAATCACTGGGTAATGAGCAATCTTTATTTCAGTAGCATATTTAGGGGATATTTTGTGGTAAAATATTGTTACTTCTATTGCTGTTTCCTTAGAAGATTATATAATATCATGTTTCTGTGTCTCATTTCACTTATACTAAATACTGATAATAAAGGAACTGAGAAATAAATAGAATTTCCTTTACCTGACTTTTATTATTTCAGATGATTCAAGCTAGAAAACACTGCTGCCCTCAAATTGCAGAATAAAAAAAAAATCTCATCTTGCAAATGGTTAATAGCAGCAACACTCATTTAGGAGGCTAAGAAAGGGGCCTGAAGTGTTTCCAGAGTTTTATTTAGCTTCTGTTTGTGTACCTTATAAAATGGTATGTCTTCCCAATGTATTTCTGCAAGGTCATTTTCTATAATTTTATAAACAGAGTATCATATTCTTAGAGTTGATGGAGCACAGTGGAGTGAAATTTGGTTCAGGAACATCTTAGATCAAATTCTCATCTGCTTACCATTTTACTAAAAGGGCAAGTATGGGCAAGTTAATCATTGTTACTAAGGCTCAGTCGTCTTATGTCTAAATCAGTGTTACTAATACCTACCTCATAGTTTGGGGGAAATGATTAAATGGCTTAAAACTTGTAGAATACTTAGCATAGTTCCTGGTCTACAGTAAGAACTCAGAGGCAACTGTCCTTATCAAACTATTTTGTGTTCAGGCTAGAGCAGTGGCTCGGAGGTTACAGCGCTTGCCTTCCGTGTATGAGTACTCGAGTTCAAACCCCAGCATCATCTATACAACAAAGTGTCAGAGGAATGTAAATCACATGAAAATCTAAATAAAAATTGCTTCTCTCTTTGTCTCTCACTGTCGCACGCACTCTCTCTTTTTTTTTAATTCTGTTCAATTGGGGAAGGTATAAACAATTGCCTTTAAGGTGGTAAGTTATAAATGTTTTTCCTTTTCATTGTGGTAAAAAGACATGAGATCCACCCTCTTAACAACATAATATTGTTAACTATATATAAAATGTTGTGCCACAGATTTCTAGAACTTTTCATCTTCCTTGACTGGACCTGTGTAGCTTTGAACATCAGGCTGCTTTCTCCTTCCCCCGACACCTGGCAAGCACCATTCTACTTTCTGTTTCTGTGTATTTGACTATTCTGGGTCTTCTGCATAACTGGAATTGTGCAGTGCTTGTGTTTCTGTGACTATCATATTTCACTTAGTGTAAGTCCTCAAGGTTCATCCCAGTCAGAGCAGAGGACTAGTTTCCTTTCTGCTTTATGTTGTGTGTACATATCACATCTTTTTAGCCATTTGCCATTCGTGGATATTTGCACTGGTCCCACTTCTCAGGTATTATGAATACCTGAAGTGCAGTGTGGGAGTGTAAATACTTCTTTGAGATTCTGATTTCTGTTCTTTTGGATGAATACCCAGAAGTCAATTGCTGGGTCATTTGGTAGTTCTATTTAAAAATTTGAGGAACCTTTATACTGTTTTCCATGGTGGCTACATCACTTTAAATTCTTGACCACAGCAGGCAGGTTTCCATTTTTCCACATGCCCAGCAACACTTGTGTCTTTTCTGTTGTAACCTAATGATTTGCCATCCGGTGGAGGAGACAAATAAGTGTAAAAAAGTATCCTGTGACCACTGTACTTGACAAATACTTGTTAGTATTTGTCAGTTCTTCGAGAACATACATATATTCAGGAAGAGTGACCAGTAGTCCACACTATAACATCTAAGAGGAAAATGAGAAGACCCATTTCTTCCAATCATTCTGAAGGTTTTGAACCATCATATTCCATGGGATACCTATTTTAGTAACAAATATTTCCTTCTTAGATCCAATAATTTCTAATTATTAAATAAACCAGGAGTCTAATAACTCCTGGGTTGAAATTTCAGGTTTACTTTATTGTTACTCTGTTCAGTGACATACAGTTAAAGTCATAATGTTATTTCAGTGTCCATAATTTTCTTCTCTGAATTGTTGGATATCTTCCCTTTCATATTTTTTCACTTCTCTCTTAAAAGGAGTTTACACTTTTATCTGAGCATTTCCTCTCATCTTGACTATATTCAATTATTCATATTGTAGAAAAAGGACTATCTGGATTTTCTGGCTGATGGAAACCCTTTTTCCTTAGGTAAAGTCTATAAATTTATTTGAATCAATTTGGGCCCTTTGCATTGTTTTATTTCTTTAGCAATTAGGATATTTTCTAATATTTTGTAATTATTATATATTTTCCATTAGGATGAAGTATATAAGAAATAGATTTTCAAAAATTCTCTTTATGGGGGCATATCTTTACCCCTACTTTGGATTTCCTATATCCACTCTCCGTGTAACACACAAAACCCCTCGCTTCTCCATGCATCGCTTTCCTCAGGGGTCTTCGCTTCTCAAGTCTTAGCTGCCCTGGCCACCCGTACCTCTGATTCCCTTGCCCTGCCCTCATCCCCCAAGTCTGGAATATGCCTCTGGGATAAAAGTGGGGAATGCAGAACCTCTCTGCAGCTCTTTCTTTACCTCCTTATCATCCACATTGCAGTGCCTCTAATACCTTCCCACTGAATAAAAAATACATGTGTTTTTTTTTTTTTCAGTTCTTAATGGAATTGTGATCTGTTGTGAGCTACTTCCTCATAGGCAGAAGCACGATTTTTCCTCTAGGGTTTATTGCAATGGAGTTTTGTTTTTATTACTCAAATGTCTTGTCTCTTTTTGGTGATTTCTAAAGAGGAAGATGAAACACTAAAGGTGTAGTCTTTGTTTCTCCCAGCCAATTAACATATATGAAATCAGGGAGTTTAGAGTATGTGTTAGAAAATTGAACCTGTCTTCTGAAAGGAACTCTTGAAGCAAGTAGGCTCCAAAGTAAATAGGATACTTGAAGAGGAACCTGGACATTTGCTAGGTGTTGGGCTCTGAGCCAGGAATTGACAGTTTTTACAAGTTGATCCATAAGCCGTGCTTTCAATACTGTGGAAAAACAGAAAAAGCTTTTAAGGTAGATGTAATGATTTCCCATTTTACATGTTTGGAAGCTGTTGTATCAGATTTTATGCCTGTTCAGAATTGTAATGAAGAAAGGATGAAAAAAGAAAAGATTGTAATATGGTTTAATGTTTACACTTTTAAAAAATGTTTATCTTCGAAACCATGTAAAAGGAACATAGCACATCTTTCCTCATTATTCATACTTCTTAGAAGTTGAGTTGTTAAAATGAAAAATCAGTAATATCTCCAGCTAATGCTTGCTACTTAATTTTAAATATAAAATACCTGGAAGGTCATAAATACCTTTATCCAGGTTTTAAATTACAGTCCTACCAAGGTGAAAAATTTAAAATACCTTAAATAATTTTTAGTACTGAGGAATAATGCAGAAAAGCTTTTACTTAAGTGGAAAGGACAAAGAGGAAATGAATGAAAATCTGTATACTAACACTAATTCTGTAATATAACATTCCTATATAGTTAAATAATAATAAGTATATTGGGAAGTACTATACAGATTCAATGCAATCCCTATCAAAATCCCAATGACATTCTTCACAAGTATAGAGAAAACAAATCTTAAGTTCATTTGGAAGCATTATAGAGGCAGAATAACCAAGGCAGAGCTAAGCGAGAAAAGTGAAGCAGGAGGCATCACAATATCTGATTGGAATTCTGAAGACCCAGAGTAACAGAAGCAGCATGGCTTTGTTATCAAAATAGACATGAAGACCAATGCAGTAGAAGACACACAGAAAAATCCATAAACTCATAGCCTTCTGATATTTTTTTTCAAGGTATCTTTTTTAAAATGTATTTTTTATTAAGGGGTTGAGTTGTACAAATGTGTTTAAAGTAACGGTATGATATGCATTCAGACTAGCATTCTGATGTTTGACAAAGGAGGCGAAAATATATCTTGGAGAAAAGACACTTCAACAAATGGTGGTGGGAAAACTGGGTAGCTTTATGTAGAAAAATGAAATTAGATCTGTGTCTATCAGCCTGCACAGAACTCAAATCAAAACGGATCAAAGACATAGGAATTAGTCCAGAAGCTTTACAACTGCTAGAAGGAAACAGGGTCAGCACTTCATCATATGGGAACCGGCACCAATTTACTTCACAAGACGGCCAAAGTGCAAGAAGAAAAACCAAGAATAAATAAGTGGGATGCCATTAAACTGAAAAGCTTCTGCATAGCGAAGGAAACGATTAAAACCGTGAAGAGAGAGCCTGAGAAATCTTAGCCAGCTACACCTCTGGTAGAGGACTAATATCCAGAATGTACAAAGAACTCAAAAAGCTTAACACCAAAAAAACAATAACGCAATCAATAATAAAGGGGCAAGAAGCTAAACAGAAATTTCTCAATAGAAGAAACACAAATGGCCCATAAATATATGAAAAGATGTTCAACATCTCTAGTAATAAGGGGAGTGCAAATCAAAACTACATTAAGATTTCATCTCAGGGGCTGGAGCAGTGGCTCAGCGGTTTCGGCGCTTGCCTGGCAAGCACGAGGACCTGGGTTTAAACCCCAGCACCACGTACACAACAAAGTGTTGGAGCAACTAAGGCCGTGTGAAAAACTCAAAGTTACTTTTCTCTTTCTCTGTCTCTCTCACTGTCCCTCTCTCTTTAAAAAAAAAAGAAAAAAAGATTTCATCTCACCCCAGTCAGAATGGCAAAGATTTAGAATACAAGCAACAATAGATGGTGGTGAGGTTGTGGGGAGAAGGAATATTTGTACTTTGCTGGTGGAATTGCAGACTAGTACAACTGCTCTGAAAGGCAGTATGGAGATTCCTCAGAAAACTAGGGATGGGACCACCATATGACCCAGCTATCCCACTCCTGGGGATCTTCCCAAAAGATGTAAGATTGGCATGCACCACAGCTGCATCAAGGTTTATAGCAGCCCAGTTCACAATAGTAAATTAGGGAATCAACCTAGATGCGTGTCACTAGATGAATGGAGTAAGAAATTGTCACACAACCCCCTCTGAAGTTCTATTCAGCTATAACAAAGAATGAAATTATGGCTTTTGCCAATATATGGATGAAAATGAAAAGTATAATGCTAAGTGAAATTAGCCAATCTCAGAAACTCAAAAGTCGAATGTTTTCCCTCATTTGTGGAAGCTACGGTGAAATAATGGAAAGCTGGAAGGATACAATTATATAAACAATCAATCGAATAAAAATTAGCAGATGAGCTATGAAAGTCTAGTGAAGTTGCAAGAGAAGTGGGGGATAACATGGGAAAAGGATGAGGGTGAAGCTGGGGGATCACAAAGCAAATTTGATTTCCATGCATGTTCCAGTTTATTGGGATGGACCTGACTGCTATGTATTATAAAGCTCTATTAAAAAGAAGTATATTAGTTATGTGATAATCCTGGTATTAAAATTTGAGGGTTATAGATTTCATTTAAAATATTATTGTTTTTATAATTATAAAAAGGTTTTGAAGCTTCATATGAAAGAAAAGGGAACTGCTAAATACTCACTTAATGAAACCGAGCTAATAAAGAGATGTGAAGAGAATGTAAGGTTAGGGACTTCTGAGAATAGGGGCTTGGTCTTATTTACTGCCTTGTCTCTGTTTCATGCAATATTGCCAGACTTGTTAAATATGCACTTAAATTAATGAATGAGTTAAAACAAGTAATTATGATGTTTCTAGTTTTGAGGTAGAAAGCATTTATTTTAAAAAGATCTGGTTTGGGGCTGGAGAGGTGTCTTGGTGGTTACGGCGCTTGCCTGGCATGCAGGAGGACGCAGGTTTGAACCCCATAACCATGTACACGCTGAAGTGATGGAGCAATGAAAGCCACATGAAAAACTAAACAAAATTGATTCTGTGTCTCTCTCACACTGTCCCTCTCTCTCTTTAAAACAAAAAATATCTGGTTAATTTGGAGGTTGATTTAATTCTTTCTACTGTCATTTATAAAACATTTATTTTCATTATTTAATAAGAAGTACTTTTTATGCTCCTTGATGGTATAAAAGCATTATAAAGTCAATAAAAAGTCTTTCTAATAATGACTTATTCTTTTAGAATCTCATGATTAAAGAACTGGAGGCCCGTGTCCAACAACTGACTGGAGAAGCAGAGAACAGTAATTCACAGAGACAGAAATTAATTCAAGATAAATTGGAGCTTGAAAGGTGTTACCAGATAACATGTAGTGAATTACAAGAAGTGAAGACAAGGTATTGTGTAGAGTCAGTTGTCTCTCGGGGCAGCTACAGAGCACTGATGTTAACGCGGGAAATCACCTGCAAAAATTAGACCATGTACACTTAATCTTAGAATGTACTAACCTAAATAGCACTATTGATTTTTAAGGTCCCCTTTAAAAATAAGAGGCATAATGTTTATAAACAGTTAATAAAATTATGGGTATTTGTTTGACATTTTAAAAGATAATGCATTTAGATTTAGTTGATTAAAACTCCACTTTAGAGATTGATTCCGGAAAAATTGGGAATCTATTTTTTTTTCTTACTACTTTTAGGCGCAACTTGCTGCATAAAGAGAAAGATCATCTTATGAATGATTATGAGCAAAAAATGAAACTATTACAAACGAAACATGATGCAGATATGAACCTTCTGAAACAGGAACACGCTGTTTCGGCTTCTAAGGTACTGTATACACTTGCAGATCCATCCACTCTTGCTCAGGCTATGGCCATAGATATGTAGAAGCTAACTGGTGTTTGAAATTAATGTTTCTTTCACTTTATTCTTAAAATAACTGAAACTTCAAGCATTTCTGGTGGTATATGAATGTTGAAAATGTTAATGTATGATAGATAGTATATCATAAATATTTAATAAATTCTATAAGTTAACCCTTTTAAGTACTAAAGTTTTAAATGGAGGAAACATAAGTTCTGAGAAGAAATACTTGTTTTCTTAAAAATGTATTTGGTTGAGTAACGATATAATATTAGTTTTGAAATCTTAATTCTGCTTTAGTCTTATAGTTCGGAAATTTAAAGTTTTCTGTGAAACTATTAGTGTTACATTTGTAATATTAAATACTGTGCATGGTTTAATTTATATTTTTACTTTAAAAAGATTAATTCTTATGCTTTTAAAAATAGTTTTTATTTAGCTTTGTAGGTAATTTAAATTTTGAGTGAACTTTCAAGGGGAAAGGGTAAATTTTTTGAACCAGAAATTATAAGATGGTACAGAAATCAATATTCTGGTTTTCATTTTTTTTTAAAATCCTACAGGCAACTGGTATGATTGAAGACTTAGAACAGAACATCTATCAATTAAAACAGCAGTTAGAGGAATCAGAACTTCAAAGAAAGCAGCTACTAAAGGTGAGTCTTGTATTTCTACCTAGAACAATGGCCAAAACTCCCTTTTCCTTTTCTTGATTTGTGTTTTAAAATGACAGTCAATTAAAAATCAATTCAGATATCAGATAACCATTTCTGATTCTTTTTTTACATTGTATAATTTTTCATTTCATTTTATTAAACTTACAAATGTGGATTCTAATAACATGTACAGAATAAATATAGTTTTAATTTAATGATCTCTTTTTTGAAATTAGTTTTAAAGAATAAACCGTAAGTTGGCTATTTTAGACTAATTTCTCCCTTTAAAATTATCTACCAATCTTCATCATCTCCTTTCTCTTCCTGTTTTTCTCTTGTACCTTTTATATCTTTCCTTTCCTTTCATAGACAAAAAATAATACTGAAATCTAGAATATAATTTCAAATTTGTCATTTTCATATTGACTCAGTTGGCCATCCTTAATCTCCTAATCCGAAGAGGCAGAAAGTTCCTCGTACATTGTCAAGTAGGTACTTGAGAGCACAGTAACACCTTCAGCTAGCTAAGAGTTTTTGCCCTGTAATATAAAGCTACTCATGTTTCTATTACTTTTGGTGTAGAAGATTGGGTAGAATGGACTCTTAACAATATGCAAAACTCTGAAGTAAAGTTTGACATCAAATAGATTCATTGAATCATTGGATTTACTAAATTTATTGACTCATAGCAATTTTAAACATAATAAAAATAAACGTTTACCATTTACAGGATCAAGAAAATAAGTTTCAAATGGAGAAAAGTCACTTAAAACACACCTATGAAAAAAAGGTAATATGTTTTGTGGGAAGCTATAAAACATTTAAAATAGCAGATGAGATAAGTAATGCAGACTGATTCATAATGCCATGCATTTTAACCTCTGAAAAATAATTTGTTTCTAATTAATTTATCCAAAAAATAATACATTTTTTCAGGTTTATAAACAGCTTCTTCAGGATATTTGTTAAGTATATTAACATTAAAACACCGCTTGCATGTTATATTTAATGAGTGAAGAGTATTATTACCTTGCCAGGTGTGATGGTACATGCTTAATAATCCCAGAAGTTCAGGAGGCTGAGGTAGGAGGATGCCAAGTTTGTGGACAGCCTTAGCAACTAAGTGAGGTCCTAGCATCTTAGCAAAACTCTGTGTTGAAATAAAAAATTAAAAAGGGGTAGTGATGAGGCTCAGTGGTTAAGCACTCCTGGGTTCCATCTCTAGTAATATGTATGTATATAAATGTATATACATATATATACACACATATATATGTACATATGTATAATATAATATATTTAATACATATATATATTATTACCATAACTTCTCTTTAAGAATACTTTTAAATTATATTTTCTTTCTATCAATTTGAAAGTATGATACAATGGGAGTTATTTTGTGTTTTTTTTTTTTAAGAGAAGGACAGTGAGAGAGACAGTCAATTTTTAATGAATTTTTCACATGACTTTCATTGCTCTGACACTTATATGTGGTGCTGGGGTTTGAACCTATGTGCTCGCTCATGCCAGACAAGCACTGTAACCACCAACCCCTGCTCCAGCCCTTGTGTTCTGTTTTATGTGTAATGAAAATTTGAATATTTAGCCAAAGAACATAAAAGAAGGAAAGAATTGGCTACTATTTAAAAGTTGTTTCTTGTCATTTAGAATAGTGTAGATTTCTACTGCCACATGGTAGTATCCCTCTTATCAATAATAGTTAGGGGGATATTAATACCTTAGGCAATAAAACATAGCGTTATATAGATTTGTGGCCATGATACTTCAGTTCTGAAATTGTTTGCTATAAGACATGGAAAGTGGAAGAGTAGTTGAAATACCAAAGTTTTTTTTTTTTTTGCACATTTTATCATTATTTGCTGTTCTAACAAATGAGTACAATTGTTACATATATATATATGTAACAATATATATGAGAAAAGGAAGTTAATCCTTTAATCAAACATATAGAAATTTAAATTAAACATGATTTATTAAAAAATTCTTAAAACACTTTGTGATATCTATATGGTCACTCAGTAGCCATCCATTGGCAAGCTACCATTTTAGATATTAAGATGAGGTTAAGGATGAGTTAGGCATAGACCCTGCCCTTCAGTAGCTTAGTGTATAAGAAAAAGAATATTTCTTTTTTTCAGAATTGTATCTCAGCTGACACGTATTGATCTGTATGTGTGTTCTTTAAAATAGATTTTTTTATCACTGCAGTTTTGACACAGCTCAATGCAAGTTCTTAGGTATACTAAAGAGAACCTTTTTGTATAAAGACATTTATATCTGTTATGGGGGGAATATAGAAGAATCAAGAAACTGGGGTGTGGGTGATTGGGGTGATTCTGGTTTAGGATCAGGGGTGTATCATAGTGTTACTACATATGCATTTATGATTGTGCAACAACATAATTCCTCAATAAAATAAAGTAAAAAAAGAGAGCACCTTTCTTATCTTTTGCTCCATTACACTGTATGGCCAGTCTTCTCCCAGGAGGTGGTTATCTGTGTATCTGTGAGACAGATGGACTGGTGTCAAGGAGAAACACACACAGTAATTGTGAAAGAATATGTTCTCTTCCCAAACTTTGCTCAGCCCTGCTGTGAACAGCTAGAAATAGAGGTAGACCTAAAAAGGCAATCTATCTCCTACCATTATCTTTTCTTGGATATTTAGCCACCAAGTAAACTAAAATTTCTGTCAGTCCCTTTCCCTGATGAATATACATGAGAAAAGCAAATATGAGAGCTCAGTTCATCCTCATCCAGTAACCTTCCAACCATTCAAAGAACAGATCTAGCTTCTCTTTATTAGAAATCATAAGTATAGCTGTTCCTTCTCCATGAGCAGTCAGCAACTGGCCTAGCTGTTTAATAGAATGTAACTTGCTAAAGCGTATTATTTTTAGTGTAAATAAGACTCATTTATAATCACAGTGACCTTTAAAAAGTAGCTGTATTTATTCATATTATATATTTGTCTAAAATTATTTGAATTGGAAAATGTTGCTCAGCATGCTCCTTTTTTTTTTTTTTACATTATCTTCCCCTTTTAAATTGACATCTGTTCTTCTTTCTTTATTGAACTTGCTGTGATCTTAAGCCTTGAAGATTTGATGTCTTGTACCCCCCTTGGGGAATATCCTTTTTGACTGCTCAAAGAGCTGACATAAATCTCACATAGCCCTGGACTATGTAACTCTATAGCTAAATGGGATGTATAGGGCTTTTGTTTGTGAGACTGTGTTACAGGTGTGCATATTCAATAACTTTGGGCATAAAGTTTATTTCTGAGTATTTGCTCAAGAGGAGGAAATGCCATCTGAAGTTATTTCCTCATGCCAATGCAAAAGCAGCAGGATGGGAGCATACCATTCTAATTTGTCTTTGAGGTAAAGAAACAGCAGCAGATGGCCGTCCCTAGCTTAAGCACACTGTATTACCTAGTGGTCTTCAGTGGTCCCTGGCGGCTGTTGCCTGCTCGTAAGATCTGTGAACATCAAACAAATAATAGGTAGTAAAACTAAGTGTCATCGTTTGATGAAGTGTCCTAATCTGCTAAATCAGGAAATGGTTACACTGAATGATCTTACTAGCTAGGAAACACCTGCCTCCTACAAATAGCCTGTTGCTTGTTTTCTGAACAGGCACCAGGGAGTAAAGGAATGGTGCTGTTTACCGAAAGAAATTCATGAGGCAGATGTTAAGATGCATATTCTAAAATGTGCCACAATTGAGTTGTCTGCTTCACGTCGTTCTGATGTAACTAACAAATAAGATGTGAATCTTATTGGAGTTTAAAACCACTAAAATGTGTTTGCTCCAATACTTAACATTCGTATATAATTCTTTTAATTATGTTTAGAATAACTTACAATTTTTAGTTTATTTAAATATTGTCTAGTTTTTTTTTCAACTACTCTGGATGTGATTTTCTTTAAGAAGATATGTGCCTTTCTTGAAGAGTTAATGAATTAGAAGAGTCATGCAACCCTCTCTGCCATATTTTTTCATATTGGGAAGCAAGATTTGAGCAGCTGAGAGATGTGGTAGAGTTGTTCACCTAGTCAGTTTTTGAGCCAGCAGCAGATCTGTGTTCTTTACTAAGCCATCGTATCTGCCACAGTGTACCTACTCCTGATATATAGCAGTCACCTTCTCATTCATACAAGCACTTCTCTTTAATTACTTAAATTTTTAGCATGTAAAGAAATAAAGCATTTATATTTATATATGTACATAAAATGTTATATATATATAAATGTTTCATATGCATATATACAGAATATTAAATAAATGTGCTTATGGGTACCTAAACCAGTCACTTATAGCAGGTACTTACATTTGAGAATATATTATGCATCCTTCACTCTCTGGTTTATATTTTTATCATTGCCACTTTAAAATACTTTTTTGGTGTTTACTATGTATATTAGGGAAAAGATTAGAAGCAAATCATATCAAGGTGTGTTCCCCATCACGACTGGGAAATATAGTGAGATCCCATCTCAAAAAACTAAACAAAAATTAAAAAAAGAGATTGGGTAATAACATTATCTAAGTTGTTTGTTCTTTAATTTTCTTTTATATAAAAATAAATAATTGTTTAACCCAATAAGAATATTAGCCTGTAGTCTCTTACTGAGATCAACATGTAGTGGTTTCTAAATAACCCGGTGTTTATTCACCCCCGCAACTATCTGAAATATAGGTCAAAACTAAAAACAACATCCTAAAGGGATCTTATGCATACACTATAAAAATATTCTGTTAAGAATACAAAACCAGAAAAACATTCATTGACGTTCTGGTGTGGGCCAGTTATGCTGGGCTCTAGGGAGATAAAAATAAATGAAAAACAGCTTCAAGTTTTAAGGAACCCCTTGGCTCAAAGGTGGGTGAATCAACACATGTATGTGTCACTCAGATGGAAGTGTCCCCCATCCTCCCAGATAGTTCATTCTTCCTTTAGAAATGGTTCTAATAGATTTAGAAGCAGTAAATTAGATCAAGGTGCTTGTGTTAGGACATTGACTAGCATCAAGAGGTAGCAGCAGAAAATTTGACAAGAGGTTAAGATGAATAGAGTGTGATAAATAGCACTTTCTCAGGAAGTCAAAATACTTAGCAAATCAGGGATCATTCTATGAAAGGGGCCAGGAGTCCAAGGAAATTATTGTACTGTAGCACACTGTGATTTTGGATCTTAATGACTGAAGTTGTCAAGAAAATATTTGCATGTACAGTATTTAATCTGAGAAGGTAATACTAATTTTCACATTTATTGACATTTTTATGTTTTCAGTATTAGTCTAAGAATATTACATGAAGTAATTTATTAATTTACTGCAGTTCTTTGATATGCTTACTATTATTATCCCCATTTTTCAGAGGTGGCACCCAAGACAGGGAAGGTTAAGTTGTGAAAGAAGCAGGGGAACGAATCCATGCAATCTGGTTTTTGAGTCTCTACTCATACTTATTACATAATTTTGGATAGATTTTTTCCCCAAAAATGGTTAATTTTTTTTTTTAAGAAAAAGAGAGAGCCAGAGAGAGAGAAATAATTTTTATTTAGTTTTTCATGTGACTTTCATTGCTCTGAGACTTTGTTGAGTACGTGGTGCTGGGGTTTGAACTCATGTACTCGTGCATGCTGGGCAAGTGCCATAAGCACCGAGCACAGCTCTAGCCCCTATATATGTTTTTGCTATATGCATGTATGAATATATCACAATGAACCCCACTATTATGTAGATTTACAGCACATTAATAATACATTAAAATGAAGTTATTATAACGGGGAAATAATTGCATTAAAATATGTAGTTTAATGAGGAAAGTTAAAGTACTAATGAAATAGCTGTGGTGAATGCCAAAAGTATCAAAAAAGAGATGCATTTAAATATTTATTGTGTATATGATATGAAACAATGCAAATATCAGAAGAGATTCTTGAAAGAGAAGGTATGTAAAATTAAAAAATTTAAAATAGCCACCTGGATCAACATTCTCAGATCATATAAAAAAAATAAATTAACCAGGAGAGGACGAAATAGACATGTGCTAAGCTACTATTAAAAAAGGGCATAGAAGGTAACATTAACTTGTTGAATGTTAGAGAAGTATAGGTTAAAAATTATTGTGAGATCTTTATAGTATTAGTGAAATTAAAAACTCTGTCACCAGGAGCTGTACGCGGAAAAAAAATTAATGTAGATCAGTGCTTCTGATCTACATAAGATGTAAAAATCCTCAGCAAATTCTAACATCAATTCTACAGAACATTAAAAGTATCAGACACCATGTTCAAGTAGAGCTTATCCCTGGAATGTAAGAATTGTCCAACATAGGCAAGTGAATAAACGTGATACATCACAATGATAGAATGAAGGACTAAAATCTCATGATTTAGTCTCATCTTGGTATGCGCAGGAAAAAGCATTTGACAAAACTCAACATCCTTTTATGAATAAACACTCTCAACAGACTAAAAGTAGGAGGAATATGTCTCAATATAATAATGACATGTTTAGCAAACCCATCACTAACATTATATTCCATGGAAAGAAAGGTGAAAGATTGTCCTAGAAGCTCAGGACTAAGAATGCCCACTGTCACTACTTTTAATCATCACAGCACTGAAAATGCAAGCTAGAGAACTTACGCAAAATTTTATTTCAAGAAAGGATTTTAGTGATATAAAAGCGTTTGTTCCCAGACCTTCACATTAGGTTGTTGCTGTGTTCCATTTTGAAGTTTTAATCTTTGATTCTAGAAATTTGAAAGACTAGATTTGTGTTGGGACTGGTGCTTCTGTTATTTTAATAATGTTTGTCTTCCAACTTAACATGCTTACTATGTGCCTCACACTGCAGTACATTGTAGGGATCCAAGGGAAGACAATAATTTAAGTCTTTAACCTGGTAAAATTTTGAACAGCAGAGGACTTTTCTTTCCATGTAAAACAGAACAAATGTTGTGACAAGTGCAAGGCAAGTTGATCTTTCTTGTCCTGATAGTAAAAATAGCCTTTGTGAGGTAAGTTTAATTTACCACTTAAGATCTGGAGAGGAGGGGCCTCCTGTCTGCTGTTTCTCCTGAGCATTGACATGCACCCCAGTCACAGCCCTGCGTTTTCTTCCCTGCTGCTATTTTTCTTGCGTTAGTGATTACTATCATACCAGCCATTAGAAGCTTTTTGACATTGCCTCCTTCATCCTCTCTCCTTTTAGTTTTCAAGGAGATTGACTTTATTAAATTTATTTACCCTACTGAAATTCCAGCTGGAAAGAATAAGAATTGTAAAAGGAAAAGAACAGCCTGCATAGTGGCGTGTGGCTGTGATATCTATTGGGGAGGCTGAGGCAGGAGGATCGCAAGTTTGGGGCTAGTGGGCAGCTTAGTGAGACCCTGTTTCAAGGTTAAAAATAAAAAGGGCTAGGGATATATAAGCCTCTGTTCATTCCCGAGTACCTGGATAATAATAATAGTAATAAAGTAAAATAAAATGGAAAGGCCAAGCAATATAGGGTTTGAATTAGGTCCCTGTGCAAGCTGCTATAAGTAACTGTTTTTGGCTAGCATTGACTCAGTATTTGATATAGCCTATAGCATATATGTGCTTCTTGCTGCTGTTTTATTCCTCCCTTTTTGTCGAGCTGTACTGTTGGAGACTAAGGCCAACATGATGCCTGGCCAGATGCCAGAGAAAAGAATTGGTTGTAAACAACTCTGTAAGGGGCCCAGCTGGCTTGTAAAAGAATTAATGGTAAAAAACTCTTAAGAGGCCCAGCTGGCTTGTAATTAGCAAACTGCCTGACCATTTCACTAAGCTATTTGGCCACTCATTTCTTACAATTGGTTGAATGTGTTTGTACTGTATCCCTATTGGTTGTTGTAACAGATAAATACCAGGCGTACAGGGAAAAAGCGTAGCCACTAGTCAGAGAAGCAGCAGCAGCGGCAGAGACAGAGGAGAGCAGCAGAAGAAGCTGAGACAGAGAAGCAGCAGAGGCAGAAGAAGAAAACCTAACATGCAGGCAGTAAGAGAGGAAGAAAAGCCTCGGCAGTAGAAATAGGGACTCTAGTGCGGCCGGAGAAACAGGGACTGTAAAGAGAGAAAATGTGAATAGCCTTGACTCTAAATGTAAAAAGCCTTGCCTCTAGTGAAGAGGGAGGAGATGTATGTATAAGGCCTTGCCTCTAAAAGAAGGTGGAGAAGGAATCGCTTGGAGGCCTCTAGTGAGAGAGAGGGAAAAATGAAGCGCTTGGAGAACTCAGGGCCAGTGGGTCTACTTCATTCCCAGTCAACCGCCGATTGAGAGCCGTCTAGTTCCTGCCGGCTGGGACCGGACACTGCACCAATGTTTCCTTTTCAGTTTAAGATCCTTGTTGTATTTACATTGAGTACACTTATCTGAATTATCCCATGAAGAGCTTTTTGTGAAGAGAAATTTTCATTTAACCCTTGTTATTGATGCTGCCATCCTTCCTACTCAAGGGATCCTACATTCAGGGGAAAGAGGAAGTGAAGGTGGGGAGATTTCCTCCCAAACTCAGAAAGCTGCTATATGAATCACACCCAGCAGCAGGGTACAGGACTGCTCATCACAGCCCTTACGTTTGAAGAGTACAGTCAGATTATTTATTGTATTGTATCTTGTGAAATTCCTTTCTTTGAACTAAAGTATAATTTAAAAATCAAAAATGGTGTCTTTTTGAGTTTCTTTCTTGTGAATTTTAAGAGAATCCACATGTAGGTAGATCCAAGCAGTTATCAGCTTTGAATAGAAAATTGATATTTGAAGTATAGCATTGAAATCATTCTATGGTAAATTATTATGGCTAAGTTTCTCTCTTGAAGTGAGTAAATCTCATTTTGTGTTAAAATTGGATCAGAGATTACCATTTCATTGTATTTCTCTTTTGAGGATACTTGTCTTTTAGTAAATTTCACATGTTCTTGTCATGGCAGGTTCATGACTTGCAGAATGAACTTGATAAAGAAAAAGAAGATGCTCAAAAGAAAATTCATAAATTTGAGGAAGCTTTGAGGTGAGTAAAAGTCACAATAGATTTAATTTTAAAAATATATACTCATACTAAATGGTGAGCCAAATTAAGTAGTTAGAACCCAAGTATCATATTTTATAATAGCATTGCTATGGATAGTTTGCATTGGTTTTCCATCAAGAATTTCTGTTCTCAGAATTTTAGTACTAGTCAGTGTTTTTTTTTTTTTTTTAAAGAAAAATCAGTTCAGCTGTTCTTAAGTGATAGGAATGTAAGAAAATAGAACCTAGTGGTTTCAGATGCTGTCTTTCTCTTAAATGGAAACAGATTTTTTTTTTAAAATGTGATTAAAATCTTAGGACATTTAGAAATTCCTCTGTAGATTCTGTTGAGAAATTGGGGTAATGAGATGTTTCACTTATGTTTTAAAATGGTTTACTGGACAGGCACTGTTGAGAAAAGGATTTGTCTTATGATATAATACTTAACATGTATATTGAACTCTTAAGAATTTGTCTGTTCTATTAATATCCCAACTATGACTAGGTTTTATCTTGAAGTTTTTAGCTGGAAAACACTGATTAGTTCAATAAACAGTAAGTTTCTACCATGTGCCAGACAATGTGTGGTCCTTTCACAGAAGACCATATAGTCTAGTTGGAAAGTTATTTAAGAAATTTGGCAATCAGAGTACAGAAAAATAAGAAATTTAATTGTAGGAAGGTCAATAGGGCATCTGACCCAAGAAAGTGATTTAAGAAAATTCTTAATCTCAAGTTTAGTCTGTCTAGATAACTACTAGACAATCATTCCATTTTTCTTGCTTTCTCAAGCCTCCAAATAGGAATTACTTACAGAAAGGCCAAAAAGAACACTTAACATTAAGTATCAACAGATTCTCCCTGGGAAGAGTGCAGAACCATTCCCTCTCCCTCATATTACTTGTTAGTAAAAATATATTGGCTCAGTTGCTGAATGGAACATCAAAATAATTTATGTATTATGACATCACAAGATGCCAATTTTTATCAACACGAAGTTTGTTGCTTGTATATTCACATCAAGTGTCAATTAGACTAAATCAAAGAGAATGATATTATCCAGTAAGCATTAACTCAAATGACCTATTGTCTAACTGTAACTTGAACGATGACAAAAGTAATACTGTGTAAGTGCTCTCGAGGTCTTTATCAGAATGCTGAATCTTGGAGTTAAAGGAAATTATTTTAGCATTTTAAGCAAGATTGTCCTGTAGGCTTATTCCTCCCATTCCTTAAGCAGCTGATGTCTTCATTTTGACTAAATGTCTGCATGATCGTAACAGTACAACACCCAGCATAGGAGGAGTAATCTGAGCTAAAAGCACCAGAGTAAGTGATTGTGAGGTCTGAACTTCAGCCCAAGCCGGCTGTTTGCCCAAAGAAAAATATTTTGGGAGGTGACTGCTACCATTTTTGAATCTGAGAATGATTTTAGATTCCATTGGCCCAGAGATAGTTCCATTTTGCTAAAAGACAGCTATATGATTCAGAAACATGCCTTTGTTATTAGCAAAAAAAATTTTCTTTAACAGGCGCAGAGGTAAAAATATCTTTTGGTATGCATTGTTGGTCATTCATGTGGCTATTGTTTCTTACATTCATTTAAGAAGGGCTTATTTCCTCTGTGTAGTTGAAGGTATAGTAGAGAGTATCAGAGAAGACAGGAATATGTGTATGTACACTCACATAAAAATGAATGCATAATAAATGGTGTAAGTCAGTGATTACTTAAAAAAGTAGGGGGTAATTAGTGAGAGGGATTGGAAATAGGAGACCTGTGAGGTAAGGATTGGTCTTCACCTGAGCTGTGAAGGCCAAGTGGAGAAACAAAAGGCTTCCCTGGGTTTCTCATCTTATCCTCTGTCTCCAGAGATGCTGGCAGCCAGTGGCTACACTCCCTTTCCTTTCTGTTTCTGAGCTCTCTGACTCACTGTGCTTGTTCTCCTTCACCTGGTTACCTTGTCAGAAAGGCTTCTGCCATGTAATACTTTCCCTGTTTCCTAATGACTTCCCAGTCTCAGGACTGTTGGTTCTCTCATAGAATTAATCATAGAATTTTGTAACCATGTGGAGGTGCTCTTATGAATTAGGATGTTATATGATGTATTTGTGATGTTAATAGAAAAATTTGGGTGACTTTGTTCACCCAATTTTTGAAAATTTATTTTTATTAGTGCATTATAGTTTTACATAATGTTGGGATTAGTTGTCACGTATTCCTAGATGTACACAATTCAGCAATACAGTTTGTTCAATATTACCCCCTCCCAATGCATCCCTCTACGTCCCTCCTCCTGTCCCCTGATCCATTGCCATTCTTCTGGGTCCTATATTGTTCCTAAAAAACCCAACTACAGTAACATAATTCTTGTATCTATGAAGAACATTTTATATATATATGACTATAGTATATACAGTGACACTTAAAACTATTTGGAATGTGCCTTGCTTTATCTTAGTTCCAACAGTTCCCCTTCTCTTCCCTTCCTATCGTCCTTTGTTATTCTTCAAAATATTTGACAATGGGATTAAAATTTACATCTTTCTATAGGTATGCAGCATAGCTTGCTCAAATATTTTATGAAATATATTGCAACTGTATCTCATAAATATTAAGCTTTTGCATTTTTGTTCTGTGGATCTAATACATGAGTTTGTGTACTCTTGAGACTGGGTTTAGGTCCAGCCTCCACAAATGAGGGATACCATTCGGTCCTTGACTCTCTGTGTTTGACTGACTTTGCTCAGCATGATTTCTTGGAATGACATCCATTTACCTTCAATAGATGCAATATCATTATTTCTAATAGCTGAGTAGAACTCCATTGTATGTGTGTGTGTGTGTGTGTGTGTGTGTGTGTGTATATATATCTGAGCTTTTGGGTCCATTCATCTAGTGAGGGGCATCTGGGTTGGTTCCATAATTTAGTTATTATAAATTGAGCTGCTATGAACATGGATATTGCTGTGTTGCTGTAATGTGCTGATTCTAACTCCTCTGGGAAAATACCCAGAAGAGGGATAGCTGGAAAATATGGTGAATCCAACCCTAATTTTTTGAGGAGTCTCCACACTGCTTTCCAGAGTGGCTGTACCAGTTTGCAATTCCACCAATAGTGTACTAGTGTTCCTATCTCCACACAACCCCTCCAGCTTTTGTTATTATTTCTTTTCATCTTTGCCAGTCTGACTGGAGTGAGATGAAATCTTAAGGTAGTTTTGAATTGCATTTCTCTGATTGCTAGTGATTTAGAACACTTTCTCATGTATTCATTGGCTTGCTCAGTGTCCTCTGTTGAGAAGTTTCTGTTTAGCTCTCTGGCCTATTTATTGATTGGATTGTTTGTGTTTTTGTTATTGAGTTTTTTGAGTTATATATCAATTTTGGATATTAGTCCCCTGTCAGATCACAGGCCATGATTTTCTCCCATTCTGTAGGTTGTCTCTTGACTCTTTTGACTCTTTCCTTGGCTTTACAGAAACTTTTTTAGTTTAATGGCATCCCATTCATTGATTTTGGACTGTAATTCTTTCACATTAGGATCCTTGTTTAGGAAGTCATTACCAACTCCCATATGCTGGAATGTTGGTCCTATTTTTTCTTCTAGCAGATGTATGGCAGTTGGCTTAATTCCTAATTCCTTGATCCATTTAGAATTGACTTTTGTGCATGGTGAGAGATAAGGGTCTAATTTCAATTTTCTGCAAGTGGCTGTCCAGTTTGTCCAGCACCATTTGTTGAATAGACTCTCTCTCCTGCATGTTATATTTTGACCCCCTTTGTCAAAGATCAGATTTTAAAGATTTGGGGCTTTGTCTTAGAGTCTCCTATTCTACTCCAT